>VDFB02355336.1:0-25729 GCA_007258455.2 Sequoia sempervirens | reverse complement strand
GGTCAAGTAGATTGGTGGAGTAGGTTAGGGATAGGATTTTTGTTGTTTTTAGATATTTAATTGTGCAGGAATAAGAAAGAATGCTTGGAAGAAGTTGCTGCTACGTAGGGAAAATGAAGGATTTCCACACACAAGTTGTTGCTACAGTCATGGTTCTTGAAGAAACAGATCTTGCAGGGTCTTGGAATTGTTGTAGAAGGTGTAATAAGAGGTGTTACAAGGTTTTGGAAGTGTTGGCCAATGAAAGAAAGGTTTGCAAATGTTTTATTCAAGAAACCCTCCTTAATTTGTGTTGTTTTCACCCTATAAACAAGGGTTTTGTGGATCAGCTAGTTTTTATGGTTTATATTTCTTACAAATGGTGAAATCATAAGATTTGTGGTATTTCCTAAGACTGTTTTGGGGTTTTGAGTATTTTGGGAGTGATTGGAAGGGGTCTCCTTTGTAAACCAGGCCTCTTTTTGTAGCCTTTTGACAGCACACAGTTTGCAGATCTGATAAATTCTTATAAACAAATCTTTTTCATGTTCATGTTTTGTTGATGTGGATGCCAAGGGGTGTCTAAAGGTGCATTTGGTTCTTGGAAACTTATTTTGATTTGTGTGTTTTACCTGATCTAGGGCATGGAGTCCTATTTGGCAAATGGTGCTTGGTTGCATAAGATAATGAAAATATGATAAACAGTGAGATGGGTGATCATAAACTCTTGAATCTTGTTTTATGATGAAATTACAGTTGTATTTGTGTTTGGATAAGGTTCTTTATGAAAGGTTATGGCAGTATGGAGGTTTTAACATGTGCATTCAATATGCTTTCATGATGGTTGAGCACTAAAATCTGATATTTCTGACAAAACAGTGATATGGGAGTTTGTACTTGGATTGCTTTTGTTAAGATGATGATGTTTTCAATGATTAAGAAGTCTAGTAATGGCAGAGTAATGATTAGGAATATGGTTTGTTGAAATAGAAAACTGATTTGTTGCCTTGGTTGTTAGTTGTATTGAGGATTCTATGTTGAAGTATAGATTGGTGTTGATGTTTTTGGGATGGTAAAGATGAATTTGCATCTGATTTTGATGTGGTCTATGGAGGATTGATAGCATGTGAATAGTTGATGGATTTTGCTGAATAAAAAGTGAATTTTGATGAAAGTATAATTGTATCTTCTCTTGATTTGATTTGGGAATGAAGTTCCCTGAAGAAATGGTGTTTAATGTGGATGCTCTGCATCAAAGACCTATCCTAGGGGACTCAGGGGCTGATCAACAGATTAGCCTTGCCTACGTTATGCACGCAGAGACCACGTAGTTTGACTGATGACTCAACCGATTTACAAATGGCAATATACATGATGAGATGTCAGTTTATTATGACGGACTCCTATAGGATTGACCTAAATGTCTCAGGGGATGATCAAAGATCAACCTTGCCTACGTTCAAGCTCAGAGATGATGTGGTTTGACAAGACGACCCTATTTTTGAGATTTTGATGATTTTGATGTTTTTGGATTTTGATATGTTTTGAATGTTTTTTGGATTTTTGGATTTTCTGATGTTTTTGGATTTTTTGATTTGAGGACTTTAAGAATCTACACGAATCCGATCCGACAAGAACATGCCCCCAACATGATGCAATAGACTACTCTGATAAGGCAGGATAGACTGACCTTGAGGGTGGGCTGAGTAGTTCTAGGAGGGATCATGACACGAACACAGGGCCAAGCTATGGTGCAGATGTGAGTGGATGAGTGATGGATGGAGACCTAAATGTGATGGATGATGGAAGAGAAATGGATGGATGATGCCGAACAAGCCATAAAGTTCCTAGTGGATGGAAAGTGCTTATTTATGCAAAGCGCCTGTTTGCCAGGTTTTCTCCGAGGTACTTTCCCAAAGTGCCACCGAAGTGGTTTTCACTAGAGGATGAATTTTTTCTGATCCATTTTCTAATTGTTTTGGATTTTTTGGTTTTATACCTTGAAAGAATTAGGCATAAAACTTTTTGAGATGGGAACTATTCATTGGCTCCTACAGAGGTTCCCCTTCAGGTGTTGATAGTTGATATGCCCCTGATTTATAACTTGTTGTGACAATGAAAGGTCCTAACCAATTAGGTTCGAACTTTCCTTTACTACTTGGGTTTGGGATATTCTTTTGATTTTATTTTAAGACCAATTCTTTGACTTGGAAAGTCCTACTTATGATTTTCTTATTATAGCTCCGTTTAAGTCTATTTTGATAGAGTTGCAGATGGTTCAAAGCATCTATGCGTCTCTCATCCAGTAACTCCAGCTCATTTAATCTTGACACCCGATAGTCCTCATCGATGATGAGGTTTTGCAATGATATTCTGAGGGATGGGAGCTTGATCTCAATGGGGATTATGACTTCTGATCTATAGACCAAGGAGAATGGGGTGGCACCGGTGGGTGTGTGGATGCTAGTTCGATAAGCCTAGAGGGCAGGATTAAGCTACAAGTGCCAGTCATGACCTGCGTCATTGACTATTTTCTTAAGGATTTTGAGCATGGTTTTGTTTGTAGCCTCTACTTGTCCATTGCCTAGGGGATAGTACAGGGTGGAGAAGCGATGTTGGATTTTGAATTTCTTGCACAAGTCACAAACCTCCTGGTTCTTGAATGGTGTGCCATTATCTGAGATAATGGCTTGTGGGACACCATAATGACATATGAGATAGTTCAAGATAAATTTTGAGATCTTCTTCTCGATGATATATGTCATGGGTATGACCTCCACCCACTTTGTGAAGTACTCAGTTGTAGTTATGATGAATTTATGGCCATTGGATGAGGTGGGTGTGATTTTCCCAATGAGATGGAGTCCCCATTGTGAAAAGGGCCATCGTGTGACGATCGGATGGAGCTCTTGAGCTAGAGCATGGATGAGGTCCCCATGCTGCTGACATTGTAAACACCTTTTAGCATGATCATGTGTTTCTCTTTCCATTGTGGGCTAGTAATACCCCAGCCTTAGCAGTTTCTTGGCGATGGTCATTCCACTCGAGTGTGAGCCACATATACCATCATGAACCTTGATTAGAGCAGTTAATGCCTCCTTAGCATTTAGACAGTGTAGTAAGGTACCCTCTATGCTTCTACGGTATAAGGTATCACCTAGGATCACAAATCTAGATGCCTTTTTAATAAACGTTCATTTTAGGCTCGATGGTAGGTCAGCGGGTATGACTCTTATTCGAAGATATGTATAGATGTCATGATACCAAGGATCGCCAGGACCAACAATTTCACACACATATTCTGATTCTGGTATCTCGAATGTGGGAACGAGAAGCTGCTCAATTAGAAATTCATATTTCGGTACGTTATGAGGGATGTCTAATAGAGACCCAATTGTAGCCATGGTGTCTGCTACTCTGTTGTTGGTTCTTGGAATCTGCTCAAATGTTATGTCAATGAAGGATTCCTTTAAAGTCTCCACTAATTTCTTGTATGGAGTTAGCTTGTCATCTTTAGTTTGATATTCATTATTGACCTAATTTATGATCAATATGATGTTCCATTGCACTACTATCTTGAGACCTATAGTCAAAGCCTTGTATTCCGCTATGTTGTTGGTGCAAGGAAATGCTAATTTGTATGACCTCGGTATGTAATCTCCTTGTCGGGTAATGAAGAAGACACCAACTCCTGACCCGTGTTGTGTGTATGAACCATCAAAATATAGTTTTCAATGGTTAGTTACATTGAGGTTAAAAATGGATTCATCTGGGAATTCAGATACAAGAGGATTCTTGGCATAAATTGGTGCCTCTGCCAGTTGATCTGCAATAACTTGACCCTTAATTGCTTTCCTTTCCACATACTCAATGTCATACTCTGATAATATCATCACCCATTTTGCCATTCTTCCCGTGAGCATTGCCTTGGATAAGTGATACTTGAGGGGATCAATTTTTGCAATGAGCTTTATCTTGTGTGCCAACATGTAATGTCTAAATTTTTGGGATGCAAACACTACTGTGAGGCAAGATTTCTCGATGAAGGAGTAATTTAGCTCATGACTAACCATTGTCCTGCTGATATAGTAGATGGCCCTCTCCATTCTATTTTCATCATGCTGGGCTAGGAGAGCTCCAAGAGCTGCTGCTGTTGTTAACACATATAAGATCAATGGCTTTCTTGGGATAGGTGGCATTAACACTGGTGGTGTCAGTAGGTATTCTTTGATTTTGTTGAATGCTTCTTTGCATTTTGTATCCCATTTGTACGCTACCCCCTTGTGGAGTAGGTGAGAGTATGGGTTCTGCTTGTCTTCCAGTTGTGCTATGAATCATCGGATGGATTGAAGTTGGCCTTGGAGGCCTTTTAGTTGCTTTAATGTTTTCGGTGCTTCCATCTCGAGGATTTCTTTTACTTTTTTTGGATCCACCTCGATACCCCTCATGGAGACTATGTATCCTAGCAATTTACCTGATTGTATGCTGAAGACGCACTTCTTAGGGTTTAGTTTAACTTTGTATTCTTCCAGTCTGTCAAAGATAGCACTTAGGGTTGCTATATGATCTTGTCTCTTTCTTGACTTAGCTAGAATGTCATCGACATAGTCTTCAACTTTTTTGTGGATCATGTCATGGAAGATCAATGTCATGGCCCTTTGATATGTTGCTCATGTGTTCTTTAGCCCGAATGGCATCATGTTCCAATAGTATGTCCCCCATGGACAAGTGAAAGTTGTCTTGTGTTTATCCTCTTTTGCTATCATGATCTAGTTGTATCCTGAAAATCCGTCCATTAGTGATAGCATCTCATGTCCTACTATCATGTCTACTATCATGTTGATGTTGGGAAGTGGGAAATCATCTTTGGGACATGCCTTGTTCAAATATCTGAAGTCCGTATAGATTCTGATGGCTCCATTAGGTTTTGAAACAAGTACCAAATTTGACACTCATTTTGGATAATCTATTGGTCAGATAAATCCTACTTCTAACAACTTTTTGAGCTACATTTTGACTAATAGAGCAATTTGAGGATGCATTTTTTGAAGCTTTTGTCTGATAGGTTTTGCATCTAGATACACTGCTAAGTGATGAACCATAGTCTCTGGATCAAGCCTTGGCATGTCAGCATAACTCCATGTGAAGTTTATTTGTATTTCCTTTAGGAATGCTGCTAGGAATTCTTGCTCTTTTGATAATAGTAATTTTGCATAAAATGTGATATGCGGGGTCTCCTCTATTCCTAGGTTGACCGGATTGCATTTTTTTGGCCAATACTACTGACTTCTCTTGATGAATAGCTCTTAGAGGAAGATTGAATCCTTCATCCTCGGGCTCCTCAAAGAGGTTTTCACCATTGGATACATCCTTTCTTTTTACTATTTTCTTGTCAGAGAGTGCCATAGTGTGGTTTTCACTCAAGGACTTGGACATGATTCTTAGTTTCTCACTTTTGTGACTGAAGGATCCAATCATTTCCCCGTAATAAGCCTATGTATCTAACTCCATTATAAACCCTGCCTTATGGTCTCCATCTGGAATGTTATCCCTCAATCCCATGAATTCTAAGAGTGCCTCATCATTTTCAAATGTGTCAAGAACTGGTGGTCCTCGTTGGTCATAGTCGATTAGTTGGGGGTAGACTAAGCAGATCTCATGATTTGGATGATCGGTTTCGAAGGAGAGGGTGCTAATCATACATAGGGTAGTATCTTTGAATAACCTAGGGAGATTGGATATGGTATCTTCGTCATCGCTACTAATATAGGGCTCAGTTATGAAGTTATGTGTGTTGCTACCTATGACTATTGGTGAGTGTACTTGTACTAGCACTGGCTAAGGAGAGACATTCGTGGCTCTAACTAGAGGACCTCAGCCACATATGGTTATTCTCGGAGGGGTACATCCAATACAAAGATTTGTTATGGGTTGTGTCTCCAGCATGATAGGTATTATGAGGCCATTGTCATTTTGTCCCAATCTCTAGTTTCTGTCATAACCCATTATGAGCATCATTTGTAGGCCTTTTCTTGTCTCATCCATTGGTAGTTCAGGTGTCAGTCTTTCATCTCAGTACAACATGTGAGATGGATCTGCTTCAATAACCTCTCAACCAAGGTCTCCCCAGCTTGTGAATTTAGGATAGTCTTTAGGAGACATTTGTGATGTGGAAGCTTTGTTTTCGTGTGGGCATACCCGTGATCTAGGAGATTGTGGTAACTCTCCTATCACAAAAGCATTGTTAGGAAGCTTATAGCTTCCACAACCATCTTCCTGGATGATGAGCTTGATGTCAGAGATGGTGGGAATGGGGGGTGTCTCTGTTGCAGAAGTGGACGCGAGAGTGGCGGGGTCAATGTATGGTGTGGATGGGCCCTCATCATTATTTGGTACTTGGGGGATTTTGTAATATTTGGCCTCAAGATTTTTGCAATATGAAAACGGTTCGGGATCTCCATGAATGGTAACCTCTTGGCCATTATGTGTAAATTTTACACATTGGTGGAAGGTTGATGCTACGACTTTCATCGCATGGATCCATGGGCGTCCCAGGAGGATGTTGTATGGCAAGTCAAGGTCTAGGACCTGACAGGTGGTTTCCATGAGCATTGGCCCTACTTGAATAGGGAGTTTAATCATGCCCTGAGACACTCTTTCTTGGTCATCATATGCTCTAATTGTGATGCCTTTACCTTTATCGATGGAATCCTTTGATATTTTCAACTATTTGATTAGGCTGAGAGAGCAGATGTTCAAACCTACACCCCCATCCACCAAGACCCTTTTGATTTTGTGCTTGTTTACAATGGCTTCCAAATGAAGTGCATGGTTGTGAGATGGTTGGGCGGGGAAATCTTGGTTAGAGAATGTAAGGAGATTAGGTGTTATGATATTCCCGACCATAGCTTGGAATTGGTCCGCATCAAGATTTGCAGGGACGGTAGATGAGGCTAATGCTTCCTCAAGGATCTTTTTATGGGCTGATGATATTTTTAACAACTCCATGATGGAGATGTGTGTTGGTGTGTGCTTGAGTTGTTCCATGACATTGTAGCTATGCAGAACAGCTCTAGATGAAGGGACTATATTAGGTTGGGATGATCCTGCAATGGTGACTTTGCCACCTCTTGTGGTGACTCCACAATCTTTGGCATGGGCCCCCTTGATAGTGATGACCATGCAATCTTCATTTAGGGAGGCAATGACTGATTCATAAATATGATTTACACTGCCCTTCCCTTTATCATTTTTATTCCCTTTGTTTCCATGATTAAGCATTGGATTCGTGTAGATTTTTAGATCCTGATTTCCGTTAGGTTGTTCCACGTTTATGATTTTCTTGTCAATGAGATCTTGGATGATGTTCTTGAGTCTCATGCAATTGTTTGTGGTATGAACTTTGATCTTATGAAATTCACAAAGTTGATTTTCGTTATACCAAGGGGGTTTGATGTCAGGTTCTTGGTAATTTTCAAATGTAGGAGGATTGATGAGTTTTTCGTCAATCAACTTTTTCATTATGTCCTACAGTGGTTCCCCCAAGATAGCATATTTTCATTTGGGATAAGTTTTGCATTGGGGTGGTCCTCTTTGATCATTGAGGCTATTGATGGTTGGATTATTGTTGGGTTGATATGTTGTGTGATGAGTGTTTTGGTGTTGATTTTGGATTTGCGGTGTGGGTGTATGTTGGCGTGGACCACTAATGACCACCTTGGCATCTACGACACCATCATTAGTAACGTTCTTGTTCCTTTCCCACGTACGAGGTTTATCATTGTAATTGGATGATGGGCAGTTGTTTTGTGGTTCATGATATGATGTTGATTCCGCAGGTTGAGTCACAAGGGCTCTTTCAATGCCAAGCGCCTTAGAAATCAGTTGATCATATGTGGTGATTCCCTGAACCTTGAGATGAAATGACAAGCGGCTTTCAAGGTGGGCTATGATGGTGCAGACTTGTTCTTCTAGCATGGTCCACTTGCTCTGATTGGCCTTGGATTGCCATCATTGAAGGAATGAAATAAAAGATTCATTCTTTCCTTGTTTTAGAGCATATAGTTCTTCGAGATTGACATCCATTGCGATATTACATGCATCATTTTTAATGAATGCATCTCTAATTTCTTGGAATGTTCTAATGCCTGAAGGTAAGCGAGAGAACCATTCTATAGTGGGACCTACCAAGCATCTAGGAAATAGCTGCATCAGATAAGTATCATCATATGTGACCTCCATGCAATGAACTTGGAATTCCCTAATGTGATCTTCAGGGTTTCCCATCCCTCAATATTTGTCAAATTTAGGAATCTCAAATCCCTTGGGCAATGGTTTCATTTCTAGGCTCCTATCAAATGGATAGGGACTCAAGTTGCTTGTCTGATTGAAGGTCAAGCACTTGCTGCGAGAGCAACTTGATTTGTGTCATGACATCACTTTGTGGATTAGGGGGTGGGATGAATGTGTTTTGGGGTGTTGCAATCATGGTTTGGATGGATGGGTTGGTCGGTGCATTGTTTGATGGTATTGGTATGTTGTGGAAAGCGAAGTAGGCTTCTACTTTCTTTTGGATGAACAATGCTTGTTGTTGATCTTGTTGTTGTTGCGCTAGGATTTGTGCTTGTTGTTGTTCCAACAATGCTTGTTGTTGTGCTTGTTGTTGGGCTGCCAACTCTGCTGCTTCTTGCTACTCTTGGTATTTCTTTTGTGCTTGCTGATATGCTTGCACTTGCGCTGCTTGTGCAAGAACTTGTGCTTGTGCTTGTGCTTGTTGTGCTTGATATTGAGCTTGTGCTTGAGCTTACACTTGTGCTTGTGCTGCTTGCGCTTGTGCGGCTTTTTGCTACAATAATAATTGTGCTTGAGCGACCCTTTGTGCTTGTAATGCTTGTGCAGCTTGGGCAGCTTGAGCGGCTTGTTGTTGTTGCAGTAAAGCTTGAGCTTGTTGAGCTTGTTGTGCTTGAAATGTGGCTTGTGTAGCTTGGGAGGCTTGTGCAGCTTGAGCAGCTTGTTGTACAGCTTTTTGTTTTTGAACTTGTTAGTATCCCCTTTGGAAAGCGGCTTGCAATGCTATGTCGTATTGGTTTGATGTGGTGAATGTTGGTGGTGGTGGGGGTGGTGTTGGATTTGGAATGGTGGTGGATGATGATGTTGTGTTGATTTTTTGGGTGTTGGATAATGGTATTTATGTGGTTGGTCCTTGAGAGACCATGCTTTGTGATGTTAGGGGGATGTTCGATGATGTTTCCATTGCTTGTGTGTTTGTCATTTTTTGTTGCGATATCGATGGCAAATTTTGTGTGTTTGGTGCAATGCTTTGATTGATGGTTGGGATATAGGTTTGATTGATACTCGATAGGGGAGGGAGTCCTAAACCAAGGAGTGGTGTGGATGATAATGGCAATGGCGGAAGAGGTGGAAATGTGAGAGGTGTGAGTTGTTGTGAAAATGTCATGGTGTCGAATAATCCCCCTAGTCTGAACGTATCTCCCTCTTCTTGTGAATTTGTGAGAAGAGGTGTTTGTGGTGCTCCATGAAAAGATGTTGATGATGGGTCATAATGTAAAGTGAGAGGAACATTTTTGTGTAATGGGTTGTTGAGTATTTTTTGTTCCAAGGTGGTGTTTGCGTCCAAGTTTTGATTATTAACAAGGGGATGTGATTGAAGAGCATTAAGGAATGTGTTTCCCTTGTTGACATTGGGTTGTGTTGGAGCAAACGATGTTGTGATTTGTGGGATGTTTTGGGTAATGTTTTGAGATGGGGGTGTAGATGAGATGGGAATGGTGGATGAGATTGGAGGAAATGATGTATCCACTATAGTACTCACATCAAAATCCGAAGGCAACTTGGCCCCTTGTTTTGCTAGTTCAAGCATGTATAATGAAGGGTTAAGTCTCATCATGATGTTGATGATTCTATGGTTGTCTAGATTTTGGAGCATTTCCATCATTTCCTCGTGAGACATTCCAAAGGTAGGGTCCTCCCCTTGATTTTCTTCTTGTGGATTTTGGGTTGATGAGGGGATCAATGGATTGCTTGATTCGGTGAGATTTATTTCTGTGTTTGTTTGGCTAAGATCGCTGGAAGCGGTTGTTTCTTTGCTGGCTTCCATACTCTTCTTGTATTGAGATATCATTTGAACCATAAAACAAGGATCAATCTTCAAGAATATGGGAGATGAATCTCTTGATTTCTTGGATCGATTATTATTTTATGTCCCAAAGTGAAAAGTTTTAGGATGCCTTGAGGATCAAAGGTGATGATATGGTAATGATGTTTTAGGGATGGATGATATGGATGTTTTGGATTTTGATAAATCTTGAATGAGACACTAGGCTTTTAGGACTTGCAGATTCTTGATTTTTGATTTGAAATTTTGAGATTTTGAGATTTTGTCCTTGATTTTTGATTTGGATTTTGAACAAAAAGACCCTAAGATGTTGGATGATGATCTAAGGGATAGCTCTGTTCAAAGGATGATAATTTGAATATGTGTGAGGAGAAGGATGTATCTACCCACACCTATTAAAATAAGATGATTGTTTCACTAAGCATATGAAGAAGGATTCATTTACATACACCAAGCTAGACAAGATGATTTTGATAATTTTGACTAGGTATATGCAAAAGGATGCATCTACACATACCTAACCAAAGGTGTTTTTGTTAATGTTTTCAAGGATTTTGCCTCAATGATATTGATGATTTTGATTTTACCACAAATCCTAGTATCAAGGATGATTTCAAGATTTTCCAAAAGGTGATGATGAGATGGACTTTTTTTTTGATGTGTTGGAGGATGGGTGAAAAATGATTTTGATATGTTTTGATCCTAAGATGAAACTAAAAAGGTACACTTTGTTTTCCTAGACCTAGGTATTGAAGAGCATGCAAATGCTTCTTAATAACCTTTGTAACCAAGAAATGATTTCATTTTGAACACTCACTTTCGGATTTTCAATCAATGATTTGTGCTTTTGGGATTTGGAGTCTTCAACACATATGAAAGTTCACTTTGTTTAGCTTTGCTTAATGTCTTTATTTTACCAAAAACACTTTCTTCAATTAGGTTTTCAAACTAAGATGTCCAATTTCTTAATTTCTTCAAACCCCACAAGATATGTTATGTGGAAATTTAATGAACTCAAGGTGAGGGTTTCCTATTGTTTACTTAAGAAGACAAATTGAGATATAATCCAATGTTTAGAAACCTCTAAGGATGTGAATCCCAAGGGAAAGCAATAACATATGGATTGAGTCAATTGTATTTGTCCTCAAAAGGGTTTGAAATTTGGATAATGTTAAGTGTTTGTTTCCATGATGTTTTTGATCAAGTAATGCATTTTGTAACCCAAGAATAAGTACAATCCTATGGATGTGTAAGACAATATTTGTTGGATTCCCACTTGGACAAGTCCAGCTACGCTTATCTCTAGCAGATGGTTAGATGCTTAACCCCACTGGCTCCCCTCCACGACTCATTAATGTTAATTGGGGCAGCCAAGCATCAACACCCATGAAACTCCCATGGCATGCTATCCATCTCTACTAAAAGACCGTAAAAGTGTGGGGTGGCTTCAAAACGACCGTTCTTGCACCAACAAATAGATAAAAGGATTTTGGCAAATTCTAGCACATGGGTTTTAGTAAGGACTTTCCATTCGTAGGAGTTGGACCAACATGGCAAGAGTCCCCTTTTGGATCCATCTTGTCGGAGTCAACCACGTGATATTGGCATTTCTTCCAATATCCACATTTATATCCTAGCTGGAAATACTCTTGGCTTTAGAGTGTTACCGGTTGAGTTGTTCCCTTGGGTGATTACTTTTTCCCACAAGGAAAGCCCTCTAAGATAAACAAAAGCGAATGAAGAACAAAATCTGTAACTCGATCAATCTTTGATAGCAACAAAGAGAGAGAATATATGCGAAAATGCCCCCACTCACACTCGCACAATAGTTTGTTCAATTTTAAGCCCAAATTGAAGTGTGGAGGTGATTGCTTTGTCTTAACCCAAAGTCATGGAAAAGACCTTTTGATTCTCAAGATCGCTATAAAGCGTGAGAGAAGCGCATACATCATTTTCCAATGGCTTTAGTCTAAGTAAGCCCTCACGAAAAACACAACTACACTTGTTCTTTTTAGATCGTTAAAGCAATATGTGAGTTCATTTTAGAGCACCAAATCACAAGTGAAAGACATTTGTTCAATTGTTGAATCCATAAACAAAATCTAGTAAGTTGTAGATCCTAAGATTCTTTTTAAATCTGTTTGGAAAAAATAAACAAAAAGAATCCCTTTTTAAAACCCAAATGAAAGCTAGTGTTCTAAGAAAAGAAGAATATGACAAATCCCTAAGTGTTAAACAAACACTTAAGTGTTTAAAAACACTTTGATTAGACAAGATATCATCGCCATGCTCCTTCTTCCTTTGCTTTTTGCTTCCAACCTATAAAGAAGAAAAATAGTTAGATTCTGAAAAAAACACATAAATTAAAAAATAGAAAACAGAGGAAGAAGCAATCATTAAAACACGTGCTAAAAAAAAATCAAATTTCTCCCTTTTACTTTCTTCCGGTGTCACAACTCATGAAGAAATTGCTATTTTTTTCCTCTCAGCGGTGTTCTTACAATGTCGCTTACCAGTTAGTAGCGCTCTGTGTCGCTCTTTTCACCCAGCGTCGCAATTTTTGAAAGCATCAGAGTTTAAGAAATTTTCAAAACTTTTGTAGATCGGCGAGTCCAGCGGCAGAGTTTAAATTTCAAAAATTCTTGGTGGGATGAGTCTAGCAGTGGATTTTATGTTCGCGTGGTGCTATATAGCAACACTGGCGAGCCCGCGATGCTAAAACAGTGACACTAACGAGCTCACGGCGCTAAAAATAGTGACGCTGAGGAGCCCGCGTCAGAATTTTCTATGTGTCAAGAAAACGCAAAATTTTTGAGGAAATGTTAGAAATGTTGATGTCTAGCCCTCCGTCTACTGCCAAATGTGTGAACCCTTTTCCTAGTACCTGCAAAAAAACATGAATAAATGAGTTAGACAATGAATTGCAAGGTAAAAGAAGGATTCCCCATGAAATCCATTTACAACTCAAAATAGAAAAGAAAATATTAAAGAACACAAAGCAAATGACAAAACTAGATTTAATCCTAATTAAAGAAGCAAACACTTGATCCCATGGAGGAAGTGGTGCCAATTTGATGTGGAAATTTGGCCAATTCCCAATCCCTATGATGCAAGATTCAAATGTTGAAGAGTTTTTTGATCCACTTTTGATGAAAAGTTGAGAACTCCAAGCCAAATCTGCAAAAATCCTAACTAGGAATTCAAGTGATGTATGGAAATAGCTAAGTATTTTAGCATGGTAACTTTGCTTGGATTGTAGATGATAAAATGAGGAGAGGAGCTCTTCATTTATAGGATTTCAAGATGGATGAAAGTCCAAATTTGAGCAATGTGGGACTAACTTTCATCCAATGATATGGTGCCACTTGTCAAGCTATGAATGGATGATGGTTGTGCAAAATTTAGGGTTTGTGCCAATAAATGCCAATATTTGAAATTCAAATTTGTTGAAATGGCATGTAAGAGGGAAGGGAAAATGCAATAAATGCCACTTGGCTCAAGGCAAAGGACATGCAAGAGATCTTAAATGCCTTGTTGGATGTACATGTTGACTTGGAATTTTTGAATTCAAATTGAGAGAATATTCCAAAAGATGCCATGTGAGGGAAAATAGGGATTTAATAAATGAATTAAATCTATTTTCATGTGCAACTTGCATTATCTAGAGGATGTGACATGAGATTAGATTAAATTAATCAAGGTTTAATTAATTTAATAGGAGATTAGATTATGTGACTTATTTGACTTAGATTTATGGATTTATTTAAATCAGATAAGAGAGGAATATGATAAGAGGCTAATTAAATAAAGATTTTGATTTATTTAATTAAAGAGGATGGTGTTATATTAAATCAAATAAGGTTTTAATTTATTTAATTTAATAGATAGACTTTAGAGATTTAATCAAATAAATTGATTATTTAATTAAATAGGGATAATTAGATCAGATGGATTGATTTAATTAACAAAGGAAAGTGACTTAATTAGACAAAATGATTTATTTAATTAAGAGATGAATATTGATGAATTTAATTAGATAAGGGAATTTGATTAAATAGTTAGACCGAGGGATGATTTAGGAAGAAATGATGTTAGTAAGTCAGGATCAGGTGCACGATGTTAATTAGTATATTTTTGATGTCTACAAGTAGTGATAGAATTGTAAGGTGTAAGAAGATGAGAATCATAGTACCAAAGCACAAGGATAAGACCATGACAATGATGAAGGAGAAGAGAACTCCTAATAGTCATATGGGACACTTGTCATTTTGCATGATGCACATTGCTAGTCACAAGAAACTCTTTTTATGGCTTTCCTAGTAATTTTATTGATTAATTTGGCCTATAAATATATTCATTAAATCATTTAAGAGGACTAAATTTTCTTATTCTTTTTACAAACTTTCTTAAAAATGTAGTTCTTGTTAAGGTAGTTGTTGATGCTGTAAGAACTAATTGAATGAAATGAGTAGCAAGTCTAAGTGTTGTTGTAGATGTTAGTGTAATTAATTAATTATTACACTAGCATAAGTTAACTTAGGTCTTGCATTTAATTAATTAAGTCCTAGGTTGCATTATTAGATAAATCATTTAATAAATGGGATAGTATTCCCTTCCTTGTTTGGTGGGATAAGATTCCTTCTAGAAGATGAGTTGTCCTTCTAGAACTTATCTCCTCATTTAATGATCATCTAGATAGGGTTCACATGTTGGCACATGTTGTTAGATCAAGACACATGGCAACATCTCTTGCATATTAGGTTTTACTTCTTGCCTATATAATCAGGCATCTTATTCATTTGTAATATATCATATCAATCAGATATCCAATATCAATATCATATCAATAGAATCTCTATTGTGCATGCCTAGTTGCAACACTTTTTGGGTGGTTGATTATCCTTCCTAGCTCAAAGGTCCTCCATCAAAGATTGTAGCTTCAAGGACTGTGCATCCATAATCTCAACATGGTATCAAAGCTTGTCCAGTGAAACATCAACCCTCGATCAAGAAAGTTGGTGTGCGAGATTCTCCGTAGGCTTGAAGGTTTTCATTGAAGGCTACTTGTTTCCACCTGGGGAACAAGCTGATTTCTGAAGTAGATTGAGTCAGATCCGAGCTCGCCATTGTCTTCAGAAGGCCTTGAAACCCTAGGATCGCCTGCCCATTCATCAAAATCTGATACATCAAGCTGGGAGCTTCAAATGTATTTTTAGGGTTTGCAAAATCAATCGTACTATCCATACAATTCACAGTGAAAAATCATCCTAGTCAGTTGTCCTCTGAGGCAAAATTTTTTTATACGCAGGCCACTTTTCATTTTAGAAAAATCGGGCTAATATTTTTTATTGTTTGGCAAAAATCATATTTTTCTATAGTTTCTAAAAAATATTTTTGGAGCGACTGCAAATTTATTTTCTAGTCGGCATAAATATTCTATCAGCATTTTTTTTGGAGGATTTTATCATCGACATTCTACATATATTTATAAATTTCTGTCGGCATTATCAAAAAAATTATTTCCAATTGCCATATTGGCAATATTGAAAATAAAATTCTAAAATTGTTTTGTCAGCCACTTTTATTTAAAAGTCTACAGGAAAGACATTTTATCGTTGGCCGCATGGTGGCATTTATTTTTTGACAGGGGCCGAGGTACTATTGTCGACCCATTTGGGGGGTCGACCTCACCGGCCGACTACTATTCTTCTCCACTGGTGTGTTCTTAGCCATCATCATTCGTCATCTCTAAGGCCGGTCACATCTCCGTCTGGCTCCATCACCACCGGCCTACGTCCTCCTACCGCTGACCGAACCTACCAGAGGTTTCTCCCCACTATCCTAGCTGCTGGTGTTTCCTTCCCATCACCGGTCCTCCCTCACCAGCTGAACGCTAAAGTTTGTTCCCACTGAAGGCACGCATCACTGACGGGATCCGCTCATCTAGTGGCGCCGCCTCGGCACCGCCCAACTCTTCCCTGCCGCCGCTTCGCCTGGTGGTGTTTTTTTTGCCACAATCATAGTCGCGGTCACATCAAATACTAGGCGCTAAGTCTGAGGGTGCTTAATTTTTGCACCAATTTAGCCTGCAGATTGCCTAATCTAGGAATTTTTTTCGTTTTATCACAAATTTCACCCAGGATATCAAAATTTGGCAAATGATATACCGTTAGAAAGTGAATTTTGCGTACTTTCCAGTGGTGACATCAGTTTTGCAAAATTTTTCTTGCAGAAAATTCTACATCCAACTGAAGACAAAACCCTAATTTGGACATAAAGGCTTGTAACTTTGCAACTGCTCATCAAATTTCAGTGATTCCAGTGGCATCAGGAAGGTGATTCAGAGCTTTTTTTTATCAGCCCAACCCCTTGATCAGTTTCAGCTCTAGGTACTCTTGCATGATATTTTTTTAAATTTGGTGCATTTGATCAATACCCTAGTTATTCTGAAGCTTAGGAAAAGATTGTTTGATCCGGGTTGCATCACTTTAGTTGTACATCATATTTGGAAGCTTCTATTTTTAGTTGAAGGTTAGTGTCTTTATTTTTGTGGAGAAATTTCAGTATGGGGCTTGCATATTACTCTCCTTCTCAAACTATGTTGCACAAGGGTAACTATCCTCAATGGTGAGATGGGATTTGCCACCATCTCCATTCACTTGCTTTGTTGCCACATCTATTTGGTATAGTTCCTCATCCAAGTGAAGGAATTCAAGAACTTGCTTGGAGTTGCAGCAGGTACACTGTTTTGGAGATCATTTCGATGCAAGTTGATTGTCATGTTTTGCGATCAATTGATCATTGTGATTGTCCTCACATACTTTGGAATAAGCTTTGGGAGATCTATGGAGATTCAGATACTCCACCATTCCTCAATGATCATGATTCAAAAACTCATTCTTCAGATCAAGTACCCCATGATGCTCTTGTTGTGCAGGAAGTTGCTTACCTTGATCCTTCTGAAGAGGTTGGCAAGGTTCCTTTTGGTGCTTCTTCATCATCAGAGATAGTTGGTATCCCTTCACATTCAGTGATTCCTTGTCCAGAATCAATTGAGGCTTCCACTATCATAATCCATCAGGACATATTCTGTTTTCCAGACTTGACATCACAGGATGGCTTCATTTCAGGCATCACTGACTTGGCTACTTCTACAAGTTTGGAGGACATTCTTGAGGGGATATCATTCCTCTATTCAAATTTGGCTTTGGAGAGTTGTTTTGAGTCTCCTCATTCCTTTGTCTCAACCTTGATTGGGAATCAAGAGACTATCTTGGAGGCACTTGGTTTCTCTTTAGAAATTTCATATTCGAGACTTCTTCCCTGTTATTCCATTCAGGATTTGCAGTTTCTTCAGCATCAACCATTGGATTTGCTTCAGGCTTCCTTCAGTGGTTTTGAGGACACTTCATTTAGGGGGGCAAGTAGCCAAGTTAGTGATGCCTGAAATGAAGCCATCCTGTGATGTCAAGTCTGGAAAACAGAATATGTCCTAATGGATTATGATAGTGGAAGCCTCAATCAATGATTTTGGACAAGGAATCACTAAATGTGAAGGGATACCGACTGTCTCTGATGAAGAAGAAGCACCGAAAGGAACCTTGTCAACCTCTTCGGAAGGATCAAGGTAAGAAAATTCCTGCACAATAAGAGCATCATGGGGTACTTGATCTGAAGAATGAGTTTCTGAATCATGATCATTGGGAATGGTGGAGTATCTGAATCTCCATAGATCTCCCAAAGCTTAGTCCAAAGGATGTGAGGACAATCACAATGATCAATTGAACGCAAAACATAACAATCAACTTGCATCGAAATGATCTCCAAAATAGTGTACCTGCTGCAACTCCAAGCAAGTTCTTGAATTCCTTCACTTGGATGAGGAACTATACCAAATAGATGTGGCAACAAAGCAAGTGAATGGAGATGGTGGTAGATCCCATCTCGCCATTGAGGATAGTTACCCTTGTGCAACATAGTTTGAGAAGGAGAGTAATATGCAAGCCCCATACTAAAATTTCTCCACAAAAACAAAGACACTAACCTTCAACTAAAAATAGAAGCTTCCAAATATGATGTACAACTGAAGTGATGCAACCCGGATCAAACAATCTTTTCCCAAGCTTCAGAATAACCAGGGTATTGATCAAATGCACCAAATTAAAAAAAATCTCATGTAAGAGTACCTAGAGCTGAAACTGATCAAGGGGTTGGGCTGATAAAAAAAAGCTCTGAATCACCTTCTTGATGCCGCTGGAATCACTGAAATTTGATGAGCAGTTGCAAAGTTACAAGCCTTTATGTCCAAATTAGGGTTTTGTCTTCAGTTGGATGTAGAATTTTCTGCAAGAAAATTTTTGCAGAACTGATGTCACCACTGGAAAGTACGCAGAATTCACTTTCCGATAGTATATCATTTGCCAAATTTTGATATCCTAGGTGAAAGTTGTGATAAAATGAAAAAAATGCCTAGATTAGGCAATCTGCAGGCTAAATTGGTGCAAAAATTAAGCACCCTCGGACTTAGCACCTGGTCGTTGATGTGACCACAGCTATGATTGTGGCAAAAAAAATGCCGCCGGGTGAAGCGCCAGCCGGGCGGAGCTAGGCAGTGCCACTGGATGAGCAGATCCCATCGGTGATGCGTGCCTTCGATGGGAACAAACTTCGGTGTTCGGCTAGTGAGGGATGATCGGCGATGGGAAGGAAACACCGGCAGCCAGGATAGTGGGGAGAAACCTCTGAAAAGTTCAGTCGGTGGTAGGAGGACGTAGGCCGGTGGGGATGGAGTCAGACGGAGATGTGACCGGCCTCTGAGATGACGGACGATGATGGCTAAGAACACACCGGCGGAGAAGAATAGTAGTCGGCCGGTGAGGTTGACCCCCCAAATGGGTCGAAAATAGTACCTCCGCCCCTGTCAAAAAATAAATGCCATCGTGCGGCCGACGATAAAATGTCTTTCCTGTAGACTTTTAAATAAAAGTGGCCGACAAAACAAATTTAGAATTTTATTTTCAATTTGCCAATATGGCAATTGAAAATAATTATTTTAATAATGCCGACAGAAATTTATAAATATATGCAGAATGTAGATGATCAAATCCTCCAAAAAAAATGTCGATAGAATATTTATGCCGACTAGGAAATAAATTTGTAGTCGCTCCAAAAATATTTTTCAGAAACTATAGAAAAATATGATTTTTGCCAAAAAATAAAAAATATTAGCCCGATTTTTTTGGAACAAAAAGTGGCCTATGTATAAAAATATCTTGCCTCAGAGGACAACTGATCGGGATGCTTTTTCTTTGCAAATTGTATGGATAGTACGATTGATTTTGCAAACCCTAAAAATACCTTTGAAGCTCCCGGGTTGATGTATTCAATTTTGATGAATGGAAGGCGATCCTAGGGTTTCGAGGCCTTCTGAAGACAATGGCAAGCTCGGATCTAAGTCAATCTGCTTTAGAAATCAGCTTGGTCCCTGGATGGAAACAAGTAGCCTTCAATGGAAACCTTCAAGCCTGTAGAGAATCTCGCACACCAACTTTCTTGATCGAGGGTTGATGTTTCACTGGACAAGCTCTGATACCATGTTGAGATTATGGATGCACAGTCCTTGAAACTATAGTCTTCGATGGAGGACCTTTGAGCCAGGAAAGATAATTAGCCACCCAGAAAGTGTTGCAACTAGGAATGCACAATAGAGATTCTATTGAAATGATATTGATATTGGATATCTGATTGATATGATATATTACAAATGAACAAGATGCCTGATTATATAGGCAAGAAGTAAAACCTAATATGCATGAGATGTTGCCATGTGTCTTGATCTAACAACATGTGACAACATGTGAACCCTATCTAGATGATCATTAAATGAGGAGATAAGTTCTAGAAGGACAACTCATCTACTAGAAGGAATCTTATCTCCTCATTTAATGATCATCTAGATAGGGTTCACATGTTGTCACATGTTGTTAGATCAAGACACATGGCAACATCTCATGCATATTAGGTTTTACTTCTTGCCTATATAATTAGGCATCTTGTTCATTTGTAATATATCATATCAATCAAATATCCAATATCAATATCATATCAATAGAATCTCTATTGTGCATGCCTAGTTGCAACACTTTCTGGGTGGTTGATTATCTTTCCTGGCTCAAAGGTCCTCCATCGAAGACTGCAGCTTCAAGGATTGTGCATCCATAATCTCAACAGTAGAGTTAATATATAATATATTTTTACCATCTAGGTCCTTATTAATGTTCCTTTCTTACATTTTATTTATTGTTAAAAATCATAAAAAATACATAAAAATTAATTAATTATGTTGAGAAAGAACACTAAATAATATTCACAACAAGTGTCTAATTTCCTTCTACACAAGGCAAAACAATCCTTTTTCCCCTTTTTTTTCTAAAAAAAATTGCTCACCTTATCTGGAAAAACCCTACCTTCCAATACAAATTGAAATAAAACTATTACTGAAAACCATTTTGCATTGTTTAATGGATGATGTATGCTTAGCCTATTTTTTATATTAGAAAAATAAACCAATAATTCAATTACTTTAAGATTATTTTTTCATTTCTAAATGTGTGATCTAATGATTTGTTATGTTTATAAGATTAACTATTTCTTCATAAATATATTGTATCTAATACTAACTAACAAAGCCAAAATACCAAACACTAGGGTATAGATTCATTCGCAAGAGATTGGAGTGCATTTACATGGGTAATGTATATTAAAGATTTGTTCATGAGGTTTTAAGGAATATCCAAATCTCATGTCAAAAAGTTTTTTGGGGTTTGATCATGGATCAGAAAGATAGATAAGTTACACATTAAGTACAATGAAGGATAAGCTCAATCTTTGTCCATCAATTGGGTATTATGGGCACCCAAGTGTTATTTTAGTGTTTTGGTATTTAGTAAGGTTTACACACTCAAGACCAATTAGAGGGTTTGTTCAAGAGATATCCTCCAATTTTACTCTTTGAATAATTTATATGTAAGCTTTGTTCGTGCAGGTTAAAGAATCTCTGCTCTTTAGAAGATTTTTCAGGGTTTGAACATAAATTAGAAAAATATGAAAGTTGTACATCAGATGCATTAAAGGCCAAACCTAATCCTTGTTTTTGAATAGAAGATTATGCACACCCAAATATAATTCCAAAACATCTTTTAAGATTTGACATTGTTTCACAATAACTCTTATTCATGATTTGAAGGTTCAAGATCTTGAACTTGTTTTCTATATGATATTTTCCATTTCCCACGTACCAACATTACCATTGCACACCCACACTATAAAATTGATAGTGTTTCTACATTATGGCAATCTATATTACACTAAAAACAAATATACAGTTCGATGAACTATCAATTCGATGATCAAGTTTGAAATATCTTGGAGAAGAGTTCATAGCAATGTAGACTGGTTTGGCATATTATAGAGATGCATAGCACTTAACAGTTGCAATAGAGACTTTGTGGGCATACAATGAATTTGACACTAACAATGAGAGACTCCAGGTCGACTTGTGGCGAGTCATGCACACTCTCATTTATGAGTCAAACCATCATAGAAAGAAAAGGGATTACAATGTTAACAATGAGAGACTCTACGTTGACCTGTGGCGAGTCATTCAAGCTTTCAATTCCATTGGCGCAGTTTTCATTTTCTTTCCTTTTCGCACCAAGGAAATCGAAGAACCTTGTCTTTCTTTGATTGCGCCCTAATCAGCGGTAGTCGATTTGCATATATTTTGATCTTACGTTCTGAAAATTTCGTAGGAGCTTTAAGTATGCCGCATGTTGTGTTTCTGATTGGAGTCAACTGATTTTAATTTACATCTGCATTGGTGGGGCTATATGTTGAATGGTCAAAAAGGTTATTTATTATTTTTCATATGTCTATTGGGGGACCATTCATTATCATGAGAGATGGGTTATTGTGAACCACTACTCATGAAATATGGGTTATGAGTTTGACTCGAAAACTACACGGTTGAATCTTAATAGCAATATCATAATTTGACACGCTATGGAAAATACCTCCTACTTATCAATTGATGAGCTAAAGGGGCTCTATAATGAATGGTTCATAAGGCACAACACTTGCTAAAGGTTTTGAAAATGGGGTTGCAAGCTAAGTGGGCTTACCCTTGGAGTAAACTTTGTGGTTAAGCGCGCTTGAGCTGGAGCAGTACTAGGATGGGTGACCTCTTGGGAAGGCGCAGTGCTTCACCTCTATGAGCATCACCTAGATGCAATGAGTGCTAAGTGGACCATTCATTATCATGAGAGATGGGTTCTTGTGAACCACTACTCATGAAGCATGGGTCAATGAGTTTGACTCGAAAACTACACGGTTGAATCCAAATAGCAATATCATAAGATTTTTATTGATTGTTTCATTATTGAACAGTATGATATTTTAATAGAATGGATTAGATAGTCGATTATGTTGTTGACATACAAAAAATAGTCTTAGGATAAATCTCGACAAATAATATGTGTACCTTCTCTCCTATTTTTGTTGATGTGAGAAAGAAAAATTATTGATGGACCTTAAATCTAAAAGAGTTTTTCAAATATTATTGTAGTGATAGTTTTTCCTTTTCTAGAGTAATCATGCTTTGCCCAAACCTCACTTTCTTTTGTTGCATTCGCATCTTCTTACTTTCCCTTCTTCACTACACTTCTCTTGCATGATGTGTGATTTTCCTTAAAATTAAAAAGGGGGATTGGAAGGATTTGCATAATGCTTTGAGCTACTACAATGAGTCTCACCATCCATGTGGCTGGAAAGAAATATCTTGTGATCCATACAATACTATTACTATCATTGCTCTCACATGTGCTTTGACTTCTTACAACTTGATATTTTTCAAATGTGACCTTCATAATCTCAGTGTTAGAGAGAGAGAGGAGAAGAGAGATGGGGAGTAGGAGAGAAGGGAGAGATGTTAGGCAATGTGTCTCAACCTTGCTCCTAGTGTCAAATATATAACAAATGTAGCTTTTAGACAATTAAACATAACACTTAATTTTTTAGGCTATAGACTATGTTTTTGGACCAAATAAAAAATCTAAGTTGTTTGACATCACTTTTGAGAATTCTTGTTGCATGGATCCATTCAAGCTCTATAATTTAGTGAAAGGGAAACCCAATACTGTATTGAATCAAAATTTATGGCCTCCAAATGTTGGGCCTCCTACATTGAAAATATGAAAACATCAAGGGCATAAAAAAAGAGCTATAAGATGGAGTTACACTTTTGATCAAACTATAATGCATGTTATGATGTGGCATAAGTTATCTTTGAATGGGCATAATGAAGCTAGAATAGAGCACATGAGTTGGTAAGTGAATTATCATGCACTTATGATAGGTGTACAAAATATAGTATTTTAGCCTATGAACTCTTCTTGAGATTTGGGTGTTGGTTTTCTAACTAGGCATTTGAGTGTCATTTTTTTGGGTGGTTTTAGCACATGGTTTTGTAATTACCATTTGATGGTTTTGTGTATTGCTCCTATTAATAGAGTGCTTAATATGGAGGTATTGAATAGTAATGAAGGAGTGAATCGCACAACACAAAACCACATAAATTTATAACATGAAAATATAAATATTCTTATTTGATTGAATGCATATTACATTACAAAAATTACAAAACAAAAATAAAGGATGAAATCCTCACAAGTTACAACACATTACAACTTCTTTCCCTTGGTTTTTGGAGCCTTCTATCTTTTGTCTCTTCAAATCCACCTTCCAACCTTCTATCCTGCCTTCTTCACATGTGTTTCCAAATTAGGTGAACCAACCTTAGAGGTTTTAGACTGTAGACCAGATCGCTCACTGTCTAAGGACGACAGTGCAAGAACCAGACTCTAGCATGTTGCCCTAGCATCTTAGGGACACATTGGCATCATGTACAGATAGAGGTTTGATAAACAGTCAAAAAACACAAAGGGCCTACTTACAACCCGACTGTTGAGGTTTTCTAGCTTGACAAAGAAAATACAGAAAGTAGAAAGTACAACAAGAAGAATACTAAAAATTTATTCTAGTACAAAAATGATACCATTCACGCAAGATTCGATTCTTTAGCTATGACTCCAAAGAGATGAACCAACACCTACACAAAGGAAAACATAAAATGTGTTGGGCCGTGTTTGAGGTCTACCTCAGTCAAACCCCCATTTTGGTGTTCCCACCTCCATGGACAACCAAGATGCCACGATATAGAGAAAACTGATAAAGATAGAATGGAAGAGGCACTATCAAATAGAGTGCAAAGACAACCTGAATGCTACTCTATAAGACACAATGATGCAAGTAAATAAAAAGAGCAATATCACCTTCCCTTCTATTAGCACTCAAGGCTGAGAGGAGAAGATGACAAGAGATGACGCCTTGCCAAGAAAATGGAGCTTCGTAGACCCTAAAAAAATAATTGTATTGCAATGAAAGTGTTGTAGAGTCCAAGAAGAGAGTTTGTAGTAGCAAGAAGAGGCAAGAGTGATCAAGAAGAGAGCAAGGGAGTGAGAATTAGCTTGAGAGAGAACAAGAGAGTGAAAGAATTAGCATGAAGAAGTGAAAGAATGAGTTTGAGTTAGAAAAATGGAGGTAAGGAGTCATTTTTCATTGGTCAAGACTCGACAGAGGATGTTACCTTCGTGGCCAACTAGGAAACATAGCACTTCTGTGAATCTCAAAGGCAGAAATCTATTAAGATGGTAGCATGGCACGTAAATGTCCATGTAGAGTGCATGTGTCCCCAACAAATATTCCTCCACCGATGCAGAAAGACAAGGCTACGTGGAATGAATGGGAAGATGGCAATAGGTTTTGCATCATCGAACTTATAGTTTCTAAAGTAAGGGTAAAATAGATGGGAAATTTTCCTAGGGTGCAAATTTGTGCCATTAGATTTTTCCCCCCACTTTAGTAAGCATATGTGTCAATGCGTATGTGAGCTAAAGTAGAAAGAGATTGAAGAGAATATAGCAACGACATCAAGGAAATAGATCTTTGATCCAACATACCTAGATGCATAACAGGGAGCTCCAAAAGTTCTTTGTCCTACAAAGCTAGCTATGATCTCACCATAAACATGTTAGGATTAAAAAAAAACATGTTAGGTGAAAATTCATAAGACACACATTCATAAGACACAAAAACCAACATGATAAGACATAGTTTGATCAGATAGATAGGCTTGTGGATATTGCAAACTGTCATAGGATAATCAGAGAAAAGATGGGTCTAGTTGGGTTTCTCCCAAGCTAGATGCCAAGATATAAGATATCTGACACTAAGACACAATGATATCAAATATCAAATAAAAGACACACATTGCAAGACATAAAAGAAATATTTTGAGAAGAAATCTTTCAAAGGGGGTTCCTTCAGTAGGGAACCCTTCAAGAAACCAATGGGCCCATTCAAAGGAACACTCCGATTGAAAGATGTCGTATTTTCCACAAGTTATTCTATCATCAAGGGATCCTTTTGAAAGATATTTTGTCAACAAATCCATTGGAAAGAATGCTCCTTTTCAAAGGAAATTTTCTAGACTCTTTCATT
>VDFB02355335.1:0-27942 GCA_007258455.2 Sequoia sempervirens | reverse complement strand
TCAAGCATTACAATCCTACTACCAGAGAAATCAGAGCAGCAGATGGAAGAATTGTTTGCAGTCTAAAGCCTCAGGATATCGAACGGTGTTTTGATATTCCATCATGTCCTAACAGCAAAGTCATATCAGTGACGGAATGTGAGAAGGCATTTAAGACAGCTAAGGACAAATGTCAAAAGGTTATGGCTGAAAAGTGGCTAAAAGTGACAAAGGCAAGCTTGCCTAAGCCGTTGGGACGAGGAGAATGTAAAGATGAGTATGCAGTGTTAATCACTCTATTCAATAGAATCACTGGAGAAGAAGATGGTCGTCAATTCCAGCCATGGATGTACTATATCATTGCTAAAATCATTGGCAAGAGGGAATATTATGACTGGGCCACTTTGATTAGTGACACACTCCACCGACAAATCACTGGGTATCTGGAAGCTCATAGGTTCCACATGTGCTCTTACCTGGTATACTTGATAGCCTTCCAAGGTGAATTCAGGTTATTGAACAATGTGGGAACCTTAGGTGTGCAGAAGGTTCACGAACATTTCGCACGTCTTGAGTTTACTCAAGCGGAGCAACACTTCAAGAAAACGAGTGATAACTTCATTATGCACACAGTACGTGAGCTTAACCATGAGATGCACGTGCGTATTTCACAGACAGCCAGAGAGGCAATGGCGGATTGGGCGGATTGGTTCATCCAATTCCCTACGTTCTCTTACATACGCGTGTATGGCTACATTGGCCACCCCGCCATGCTACCAAGATACCCTTCAGATAGGGTAGTCTTCATGGAATTCCTGAGACAGTTGTCCGAGGTTCATGCCTACTTGCGCTTGAAGAGGAAGACAGCTGTTAACTTTCCTGTTGAGATGGGACTATATAGATGTGGATTCGCGGCAGATGCTAAGATGATGAGTCAGGAAACAGTGAGGTTTAACCTCAAGTATCTCATTGATAGAAGATCCTATGATCCCAGAGGACTCTATGCAGCACACCTCGAGCAACACTCATCACATAAGTCTTCTATGGAAGATTATTGGGTAAATTGCAAAGACGAGTATGAAGTGCGAAGAAGGAACTACAGCAGGTTCAGACTCTCACAAATTGCTGATTTTATGTCAGCAGACATCGAGGGCCTGTCTGATGATGAAGGGGAAGTCACTCTCCCCTCATTCTTCGCAGATTTAGTTGACTTCCAACCGCTCCCGAGAGTGGATTGGTATGCCAAAGAAGACACATCTATAGAAGAAAGAACGAGTAGAGTGGTTAGAAATAGCCAACTCTATCTCGACAACAAGAAATCAAGAAAGGTGATACCTCACAGAGCAGAGCCGCCACAGGTTCAGTCTACACCACCTTCCACTTCAAAAAGGAAGCCTAGACAGAAGCAATGGTGCAATCCTCCCCAAGGGATGAGGATGTCAAAGCCTAGAACACAGAGGACACCAGTGGAGAAAGTCACACATAGTCCTGAAATAATCACGGGTATTGCTGCCCCAGAACAAAGAGTAGAGACTGCTACCCCTGATTCAGCAGAAGTTATCACGGAGGAACCAGCAGCAGTAGTTGTTGAAGAACCAGTGGCTGAGCCAATGGCAGACGCAACAATAGTAGAAGCAGCAGCAGAAACGGTGCCTGTTATGGAAACAGAGCCACCAATATCACCAGTATCACAGCAGACACAAGTCCTCATCGACTTGGATTCGCCACCGAGAGACATTGCTCCAGCACAGTCTCACACATCTAGCATTCAAGGGCCTCATGTCCCTCCTAGCGAAGTTCGCCGAGATTCTATTTGGCTTGAAGGCTTCCTAGGAAGAAAGAGGGAAAAACCCTCGTATGAACTTGACTTTACTGAATTCGACCACGTCCCACAAGACACGTCGGCGAAGAAGTTAAAGAAACAAGTTCACATAGAAAGGAATGCAGAGTGTGAGATCATCATAGAGACGGCCGCTCCACCAGTAGAGAAAAGCATACACGAGGTCCAAGTCGAAGACTACACTTTGTCTCAACTTAACCTCTGGAAGACTACACGACAGGTGGAGGCAGACCTTCTTGGAATAGCTTCGGTGAGCGCACAAGAAAGAATGGCAAAGGATGGTGAAGAAAAGGCAGCCTTAAAGGCTGAAAATCAGAAACTGAGGTCTTACATAACCAGCTTGAGACATGGCACACCAAACGTCTCAGCCCTACCAGCAGGACTGCTAGATCTCCCCGCTGAACAAAATCATCGGCAATTGATAACATTCGGCAAACACTTGAGAGATCAAGTGGAAGAGTTTGTTCTCAAGGGTAGATGTATACTGGCAAACCTATACCAGTTACGGGATAGAGCACATGGACTTCGTGCGAGAGATCCAGCAGTCAGAACAAAGGATTGCAGAAAGGAGGCTTGAAGACGAAAGCACAATTGCAGATTTGCAATTGGCATATCAATCAGTATACTCTGAGGAAAACAAGCAACATCTTTTTGCTTGGAAGGAACAATTGGCATACAAGGTGAAAGCCTATGACGCTCATTCGTAGAGTTGATTGATTACAGATGGGTAGTTGCCACTATTATCAACTTCGCAAGAATGTTGGTGATATCTTTCCCTTGCATGGAATATCAGCGTGAGGGAGGAGAATACGTCGAGATGGTTACTGTACAGAACCAGTTCAGGGATGTCATCCGTAGTACCTTTCTTGATGATCCAGATGGTTGCAAGCTGGCTAAGGTAGCAGCTTTATCAACCAAGTTTGAAGAGGCAGCATCTCAGTGTATGGACTTCGGAAATCAGCTCACAAGGGGTGAGGTCATGCTACGACGCCACGTCATCATTCTACAAAGCATTAATTCCCCAGAAGCTGATGAAGTCAATCAATGGATAGAGACACTGCTGATTAGTGGCGAACTATAAATGCACCAAAGAAGGACGCCATACACCCTCCAAGTGGCATTCATGAGACTTGAGTTTGACTTGATGCTTCTTTCCAAGTCAACTCAAGATGATATTAAATGTAGTTGGAGTTAACTTGATGCTTCTTTCCAAGTTTAACTCCACTTTCCTTAAATCATGCATTGTCAGATCCCACTGATTAAGGATGTCTATTTGACTTCCATGATTTATGGATCTTAGATCTCCACTAAATGTGGATGTCTATTTTGGAGGGATACTTTCATTAAAGTTTACCTTTAGTTTACTTTCAGTCAACTGAAGTAGTTTCCAGTTGACTCTTTGTTGATTTTCAGTTAACTGAAGTAGTTTTCCAGTTAACTGCTTGTTCCCCCTTTTTAGGAATAAATCTTGCTAATTGATTGGCAAGAACTCATTGTTAACTCAAGGAGATTTTGGGGTTACCCACTCCTTTGAGTTCTATAAATAAGAGCCTTGGGCTCATTATTTGTTTAACTTTTACTTGCTATGCAAAATTGCTGCGCCATTGTTGCCAACAGCTTTGAAAGCGGATACTTGTTCACTCTTGGATGAGAGTTCGTTGGTTGATTGTAACTGTGCATGATTTCGTGCCTTTGCCTTCCCAACTTTTGTAATTCGTTGATGAAGCATTGAAGAAGAATATCAGAAGGCGCTTGCATTTTGATCATCTTATTTGAGTTATGTCTACGTCTTGTATCTAAATAGCTTGTTGTTTCATTTCCCTCCTCGGATAGGAGCCCCTCCTCCTTGGATATTTGTTATTGACGGTTATCGTTTGATGTTGTTCAATGTATTGACTTTCAAGCTATACTTCGGATAGGAGTCCCTCCTCCTTAGCAAGCTAGTCGGCCAAGGCATCGTAAATTTTGTTGTTTCTCGTGAACTATTTCCTAGCCCATACCTCGGATAGGAGTCCCTCCTCCTTGGCAGGTCTCAGATCTAGTTTACCGTATAGAGTGTTTGCTTGTACCAACCTTATCCCGGTGTATACCCGAGAGTTCAGAGCCTCGGTCATATTCTCAGGAGACGGCGAATTCAGGTGATCCAACCATCCCATTCCTGCTCCTTTACCCTCATGCTCTGTTTACCTTGAAGGTATTGGATAGATAAAAGCTAGTTAGTCGTAGTTGAGATCTGCAGAAACCAGAGAAAAAGCTTAGCTACGGCGCATTGTGTTTGTGCACCCTTGTGTCCTGTCGCTGAAGCATAAAAAGATAGGAACTTTAGTTAACATTTCCCTTTCCTATGCATTGCTCCCAGCAGAGAGGGACTTCTCCTCTTTAAATAACGAAGAAGTGTTGCAAAACATTTGAAATAGCTGAACGTTTACAATCAGCACTCCAGAGGTGCTAATTTAAACGCCAACATATTTCATATAATCACTGGATAATCTGTGTTTTCTTCTTAGAAAAGAGTCTGAAAACTGGTTGCTTTGGAATTAAATAAAAAGACTGTTAGCATAAGATAAATAGAGTGTTAAATGCATGTAATCTTTTATTAGTTTCCATTTTCATTAGTGTAGGGTTTACACTTATCAAAGGATTGGAAACTACATATATTGATTTAATTTCATATACGGAGTATATACTTGTAATTAGTTACTAAAATAGGAACGTATCGTGAACTTTATAAAGAACTACAAGTTACAACTAGATACTAAATAACTTAGTCAAGTTATTGTATCCCTAGGATGAGAATATCCTGAATAAAGGCGTTAGTTGTAGAAACTTGTATAATGTTCATCATTCCAGTAGCTAGTTGTTGTAGGAAGTCTAGGGTACGGACTACCCCGATAGACCAACCTACGCGTAGAATTAAGATAGCCTCAAGTCAAGTTGAACCTGGCTAGTGAATGTGACATATGACCTATGTTCTTCATTGAACGTAAACACTTTGGCCAAAGTAGTGTAAGGAACCACTTAGTTGTTGTACTACACTGTTAGTTCACCGTGATCCCGAATTACATCCTAGTTTGAGTATTGCGAATTGCACGAAAGCTAGTTTTGTAGGATCACAACACTATGTCCAGTTGGTAGTCATTAAAGGTTACCCAACCAATCTCTTCTTCGAAGGGAGGGCCGTTCATTGCAAAATGATCGTGCGGGGGACCGCATTATAAGTCCGTGGTTGGCGGAAAAACGCCCGAGTGATGTTTCTCCTCCACGAACACCCAACTGATGATCCAAGACTTGATAGGACGAACTCCTGGACCTTCTTACTTCTATTGGTGTCAAAAGCCTAGGGGCTATGTATGTATAATTCTCTTCTTACTTTGTAATTTCATTTGGAATGAAATAGTTAAAAGTTGCAAAAGATGTATCTTATTTATGTTTTGAAAGGAAAAATTTTATCATTATGGTATTGTTCTTACTTTTTGTGACTGAATTTTAAGGTTTTAAATTTATCGTACAAGTGTGTTCGTTACAGTGGGACCGAGCTCACTCCGAGCACTAGTTATCACCCGCAGACTGATGGGCAGACGGAGATTGGAAATAAGTGGGTGGAAGGTTACCTCCGAAATTATATCGCAGGGCAGCAGAAGGCATGGGTCAAGTGGATTCATTTGTGCGAGTATTGCTATAATACGACATTCCACATGACTATTCAGATGTCTCCTTTTATGGCGTTGTATGGGTATGAGGTGCCGAGTTTTCTAGATTTGCTACTGAGCGACAGTAGAGTGCCGAGTGCTGGAGACTTGTTGCAGGAGAGTCAGGATACTATGAAGGCTCTCAAGGAGAATATCGCCAAGGCACAGAATCAGCAAAAGCAGTATGTAGATCAGAAGAGGACGGAGAGGCATTTCGAGGTGGGTGACAGGGCTGTTTACCTCATGCTGCAGCCCTATCAAGGCCCACTCTAGGGAAGAGTGGGTCGAAGCTAGTTACGCATACGGCCCTTTCGTGATCCCGGCGGGCGAAGGAGAGGTGGCGATGAGCTTGAGCTTCCAGCCAAAGAGAGCGTGGTACACAACGCTATGTATCACGCCAAGAAGGCGCGGACACCGTGGTGGTACCGCCTCAGCCTCTACCTCCTTAGATGATGAGGGAAGTTATTTTTAGTAATTGAAGCCTGATCCCGAGTACAGAGAGAGACAGTTGCGTAGGAGGACTATCAGGGAATATCTAGTGAAGTGGAGAGATTTGCCTGTTGAGGATGCTACATGGGAGAGCGAGGATGTATTGCAGCATCCAGAGTTGAGATTGCTTGAGGACAAGCAATTTCAGGAGGGGCGGAATGTCATGTCCCCTTCTCGTTGACATCTTTCCGAGCACAAGATTAGCCTATCATGCGACCCTCGTAGGCTGATAGACTGGATAGAGGGTCATGTTGGAGCTTGGCTCAGCTTCAGTTGGCAGAGTTTGATCAGTTGGCTTTCGTTCGGGCTCGTTCAGACACTTCTTGCATAAGTTGCTATTTTTAGCAGTTATTGGCAGTCAACGTGGGACCCCTGCTATTTTTAGCAGTATGGATGGATTATGTTCAGAATCACTTCCTCTTTCGTTAGCTTCAGACGGCTCGAGCATCGGGTGAATATTGAGCGAGATATAAATATTTAAGTGATTTAATTAAATATTAATTATTGGGGCATTATAATATAAAGTTATAATATTTTATTATAACTTAAGTGATTTCTGTAAAGGGGGTCGCCATCATCAGGAAGGGGCCATTTTGATTATATTTTTATAATCAAAAATTACATTGAGGACTATTGAAATATTAAAAAGAATATGAAGTTGAATTTTAATGATCCCTATTATTGTGGAATTCGCACTTCTCAAGGATATAGTGCATTTGCCTTGGAATTCGAGCCATTATGTCTATTGTGAATTGAAAATTGATCAAGTCTTCGTCAGAGAACGGAAGCTTTAGGGTTTCAGTCTCGAATGCATTGGGGAACGAGCCATCTCCAGTGAGAGTGATTCAGAGGGTGTGAAATATCACCTGATTTATTGCCAGTTGAGAGATTTCTTCATTCAGAAGAAGTTACAGAGCTTCACAGAGTTTAATATATTCAGAGGTTTCAGAGTTGGATTCAGTTGAGAGAATTTCATCAGTAGTTGCGCCCATTCCTATCAGACCTGGAGACTCTGAGCATAGCCGTACTATTTATTGTTAGTTGCTGCTGTTACCAAGGCCATACTGTTTGTACCAGGCCGTACCATCATTGGAAAGGGCGTATTTTCAAGAGGAAGCAAAACGCTTTTCATCTTTGCCTTCTATCTTCAGCATTTGAGGCGCCACAGTGTCTGGGTCAGTTTGCAACCCTTACACAGAGGGAGAAGGGAATTTTCATAACAGCCGTACCATTTCAAGCCATTTACCAGCAAGCTGCAAATACCAGGTTTTCATTAAATATCATTGCCTTTTGCTTTGCATGTAACTGGATCATTTTTGTAATCATTTCAGAAGGTCAAATAATAGACTGGCATCCGTATTTGCATTAAATACTATTGTTATCAGAGTGGATTTATTTTATTTGAATTTATTTCCAATTCTTTGCAAAAATCGCAATTTTCTTTATTTGCACAAAAACCCCAAAAACATTCAAAAACGCAAAAACAAACAAAAAACATCAGTTGGACGGAAACCGGGGGTTTCTGATTGAAACAGGCATTCTTGATGTACACGGTCGCGAGGACTTAGACAAGATTACTGCGTCCAGCATCTCTTCAGTTACGGGGGCAGCAATGTGAGAATGAAGCCGGATTGGTTCTCTGGTTTCTACGCTTTACTATCGGGGTCTATGGTTATTAGTGCCCGGTCATGTTGCCAAGGTATCCCGAGTCGGATGAGGTCATCTTCATGGAATTCTTGAAATGGGAATCACGGTGTCCACAGTCTTGAAATAGAAAACCCTCTCTTCACTTTCCATTAGGGTTGGGTATTTATACATGCAGGACTGCTGCAGATGCCAGGACAATTGGAGAAGAGTTAGATAAATTCGGTCTCAAATCCTACAGTGAGAGGCGATCATTTGATCCTCATGGTGTCTATGCTGGCCGGTTGGAGAAGAACTACAATCACATACCCGCACTCGAAGATTTTTGGGCTAATTGTGCAGATGAGTTCGAAGTGCGAAGGCGTAGTTACAGCAGGCTAACTCTCCATCAGATGAAAGATTGTTTAAATGAAGATATAGAGGGGCTCTCTGATGATGATGAAGGTGTGCTTCTACCGATGTACACTCAGAAACGAGTCGAGGATCAACCTCTTCCACAAGTTAATTGGGCAAACAAGGAATCTCTTTCAGTTGAAGACAGAACAAGACAAGTCATTGAGTATAGTAAGGTTTTCTTAGTGCTCAAAAGGAAGAACTCGAATTTCCAATGTGAGCCGTAAGGGATAGTTCCCTCTTCTTCGAACAGAGTCAAAGGAAAGGGTAAAAGTCAGGTCTCAAGATAGCGTCAAGGTTGTAGATCAAATAAAAATGTAAAGAGAAGGTTGGATTTCTCAGGCATAGTTATACAGGAACAGCCTACAGTAGACTTAGAAGTTCCTCCCGACGAGCCCATACCTCAAAATGAAGCAGAGGAGCCACCTTCGACACGTGTTCCTGTACCTTTGACGGGCTCATCACCAATTCACATTGATCTTGATATCGAAGATGATGAAGAGATTGCAGCAGTACCTCCTGAGAAAGTTAGTAAAGATACTCGTATGTAAGCTTGAGAGCCTCCTTAGGAAGGGTTAGGAGAAAGACCTTCATATCAAGTGAGTGTTGATGATCTCGATAGCATCTATCAGGAACCTCCTAAGAAGAAGGCAAAGAAGCAAGTTCATTTTGATAGGAATCCTGATAACGAGATAGTCGTGGAGACTGCAGTGCCCCCAGAAGATAAGAATAGGGATGAGGTAAATATGGATGATTTTGTCATGGTCAAGGCTAATCTCGGTAGAAATACCAGACATGCAGATTTGAGTCTCTTCAAAGTTGTATCCGAAAACCTTCATGAAAGAGTGCTAAAAGATGGGGAAGACAAGGCAGCCCTCAAGGCTGAAAATCAGCAGCTTAGACTTTTCATTTCTAACCTTGCTCGTGGTTCTTCAGAAACAACTCAGTTGCTGCCCCAGGTCTTGGAAACACCAGCTGATCCCCATCAGTTAAGACAGATGGTCATATGTGGGAAAGAGACTCAGGAGTGGATCGAGAGCTTCATTGTCAAAGGAAAGGAGATTTTGGCTCGGATGTTCCAGTTGAGAGAAAACGCTCATGAGCTTCGTCAAGGCATCCAAGGATTTGAACAAACATTGGCTGAAGTAAAACCTAGGCATGAGATTATCATTGCTGATTTAGACACAGCCTACGGTTCAGCAGTTTCAAAGGAGCATAAAAGACAAATTCTTGCTTGGAGAGAGCGTCACGTTTTCAAAGTTAAAACTTATGAGAGGATATCCGAAGAATTCATCACCTACAGACAAAGGGTGGTTGAAGCTCTTCTTTTCATCAGCGAATTTGTCATAGAGATCCCCTCTCAGTATAGTCTTGAAGACGGTTCCTACGTCGGGCTTGAGGAGGTGCAAAATCAGTTCCAGAATGTTGTTCATAGTTGCAGTCCAGTTGGCGGAAGGATAGGCCATATTTCAGTGATGTCAGCAAAGTTCGATAAAGCGGCCAATGAGGTTGAAGATTTCCTGAGATCCATTGCAGATGCTGAAGATATTCTTGAAAAGCGGTGTTTTGTTGTTGATGGCATAGAATGCACCCGAGCAAGGCATAATCTCTAACTTCTAGGATGTAGTCGAACTTTAAAGCAGCTTTTCTTCTAAGAAGCTTTCTTTCCCGCTTTCTTTCTATTCTTGAATAATCCTTATCCATTCTTTGAGGATAGAAAAGAATCTAGTTAGCGTTTCCTTTTTCCTTTCCTAGGGTTTTATCTTTCTAGATTTAGTAATAAAACTTGTTTGCTGAGCAAGCCCTAGATTGTGAAAGCAAGGAGCTTTTAGGGTTCCCTACTCCTCTGCTTGTCTATAAATAAAAGCCTTTGCTCATTAGTTTCTTTAACCATGCTAGTGATAACAAAACGCTGAGCCTATTGTGCCTTCTATTTGTTATTCGAGTGTTGTTCAATTGTGTTGTGATAGCAAACTGTTGAGCCTCTTTAGCCAACAAGGAGTTAATTGGGTGCATTTTCCTGTTGTGTTAGAATAAGTTTGCAAGCCTCTTAGCTGCAATTTCTTGTTCAAGGCATGTTAAGAAGTGAGCTTTGTTTTAGAATTTGAGTAATAAAATCATGAGCCTCCTTTGCCTTGGTCGAAAATCTCAGATTTCCGTTATTTATGTTCTACTTTTATGATCTAGATTTCAGCTTACATTGAAGTGTGTAGATGTTTGTTGGAATAGAGTTTATTGAAGTATTTTGTCAGAAGATATACCTTGTTAATTTCTAACTTCTCTTGCTCTGCTATTACTTGAAGTTAGGAGCGTCTTTGATTTAAGTTCATTAGTTGAACTTCTTATTTGAGAAAATCTGTTCACGGCGTTTGTGTTTAAAACCTTGTATACAAAGCTGATCAAAAGATAGGCAACTTAGTTTTAGTTTACTTTCTTTCAAACACCATCAGCAAGAGGGAGCTTCCCCTCCTAATTTGAAGAGCAGTTTATTTGTGCATAGCTGTCCGTTTTCAAATCCATTCGGAGGTGAATTTAAAAGCATCCAACATGAAGATACCTTGGCAAATGAGGAGAGTAAGTTAGAGCCCCATAATACGCCCCTTGACTTGCATGTGATGGAAAGTGATGAAGAGCAGTACGGTGATAAGAACATGACAACATTCTTGAGTCCTAACAAGGATTCATCCAATGAAGGTCTTGAGACGAATGACTTCACAGAGGATGCTGGCAGAACGGTTGAAGAGCTAAATGAAGGAAATATTAGTGGACTTGAAGACGAATCCAATGAGTTCATGCATGGTAATGGTGAAGATTTGCTGATGAAGGATTTTACTCTTGTTGCTGTCTCAACTTTCCAAGAAGTTCCACATGAAGAAATCAGCGACATACTTTCTCATGATGGTTCTATAAAAGACAATGAAGGTGAAGTTTTCAAAACAACAAGCATTGAAGATTCTTCACTTCATTTCGGTGGTGACATTGTTGGACTTGGGTTTGACCAGCAAACCCAACCATTGGAAGAAAATGTTTTTGAAGATATCAGCCTAAGAGATTCAGGAGCTGACTTATTCATTGAGTCAATACTTCCAATGAAGCATGAAAAACCCCATCCTGTTGATCATCTCAGTCAACCCCTTGGCATTTGGGATTCGGGTGTGTTGGCATCAAGGTATGATAAAGAACCTTTGTGGGATGAATTTCCCTTTGATCCAGATGAAGATCAAAAATCAGATTGCATTGCAAACTATGAGGTGGCCATTGAAGAGAAAGTTGTCTTTGATGAAGAAGCTTGCTCTGGAAAGTTCCATGGTGATCCTTTTGAGTTGGTTGCAGCCACCAAGGAGGATGTTGTTTCTTCTAAAACTTTCAGAACAACATTCAATGATTCTTCGTTCGAGTTAGGGGCTGCCATAGCCTTTGATCAAGAAGACGGTGAGGTGGATGAAGAACTAAGAGACCAAGTGGCTCTTGAAGATTTAGGGTTTGAAGGTGTTACTAAACACAAATATGATTTTCCAATGCTTGAAGCTGATTGCAAACTTGGGGTCAAAGAATCTGTGAAGTATGATGCTTTTTTTGACAATGAGCACTCTCCACTAGTCAATGGTGAAGTTCATGAACGTTGGAGCAGCAATGAAGGCAGCAAAGACAAGGGACAAGGTTCTGATTTTTAGTTGCAGCCTATCAGCAGTTCATCATCTTTGAATTCTCATGATTGGGACAGACAATTCAAGGTGTCTGTTGACAAGGAAGTGCAAGCTCTATCCTTGTTTGATCACACACATAGCTTGGTTGAAGAATTGTACTGGAAGGCTCAGCTTGAAGAGAGACAAAGAGGAGTGAAAGATGAAGTTGCTCTTGCCAATCTGCAACTTATCAGAAACTCTTGGGTAACCTTGAAGTCTGAGTACATGCACTTGGTTGAAGATCGTGATCACGCCTTTGAAGTCGCAAAAAGGACCATTTGTGCTTCTCAAGATAGAGAGAGGGAGTTTGATGAACTTTCTCTGGAACTTGAATCAACAAGAGTTACGCTAGAAGAAACTCAAATGGCATTTACAGAGGTAGAAAATCAGTTTGCTGATTTCAAATTCTTCACAAAGCAAGAGAATGTAAAAAGAGCTGAAGAAATCCAGCAAGTGATTGGAGAACTTGATTGTCTTCAAGAGGAGTTCAATCTTGTAAGCGTCACAAGGAAATCAGAAGTTGTATGTGCAGATTTGGGGCAGCGAGACGAAAGGAATGGCTTCCAAGTCTTTGACAATCCCTTCTTTGAAATGGGTGCTGAAGCAACTTATGACAATCCTCTCTTTGTTTTGAAAAATGAGTCAAGTATTGAAGTGACCAAGCATGAGGTCAAGCATGAACTCCAATCTAAGGATGCTTTGATTTCATTCTATGAAGATGGGACACAGATTGTGATTAATAATCTTTCAAGGTTGCTTGTTAGCGAATGCATAAGAGGGTTTGAGGATGGAGTCTCTACATGGGAAGTGTTGATTTGAGGAGATTTCAACATCTCCGACACCAAGGTATTAACAAAGCAAGACTTGTGTGATGAACCTTGCTAGCTCACTACTCAAACCCCTGTCTTTTTTTAAGTCTATTTGTGTTTTTTAGTTTTTCAGAGAAATTTTGTAGACAGAAGAGAAGGGGCGCATCATATAAAAGCTCACAAAATGAAAACTTGAGCAAATTTAATCAAACTGGGATTGTAGAAGGTGTTTATTATCATCAACAATGGATTTAAAACATACAAACATACCCGAAAGCCTCCAGATTTTTTAAATAAGAAATCCGACCAGCATAGTGAAGAACTGACGAAAACTGGAGTAGAGAGTTACAGATTGCAAAGTTTATTTTGAAACTGAAGCTAGAGAGAAGTATAGCTAGGGTGCCCAAGTTCATGAAGAGATATCCTCAGAAAGAAGACGTTTCTCCAAAAGCCAAAAAAAACCTTCCTTGCAAGTGCCACACCCTTTCAAACAAAAAGCACCAAAAAACCTCTCTGAAGGTTTGCCCAAACAGCCATGAAGTCTGCCATGGTGAAGGAAGAACAGCAGCTAATAAACCCTCTGTTTTTTATGAAGAACACTACAAAAATCTGTTGAAGCACTGCAGAACTTCTGAAATGAAGCTCTCTCAATCTGCACTAATTCAGCTGATCTTTCACAACTTCACAAGTGCTCACACTGAAGAGATTTCGTTCTCCAATGGTGGATTTGCTGCAAACCTGGTCACAGGCTGAAAGCAAGGGAAAAAACCTCCAAGGCAAAGTTGAAATATTCAAAAGATGAGTTTCTCATTGCCCAAATCCCTTATAAAGCAAAAGAGGAGAAACCCTAAGAAGGCCGTACATTTTAGGGCTTTAGCTCATTTAAATTTATGAAACTAAACTTAAATCACTTTCTATAGTTTCCCTTTTGATTTTTGGCGCCTCCTTTAAGTGAATAAAGATATAACATTAAAATATTCACTTTAGACTTAATTTAAGTGAAATAAGGATTATAAAGTCAATTTGACTTTATAAAAAGACTTTAAGTTAAAAATTAACTTAAATCACTTAAGTAAGCCTATCTCCCTCAATTCTCAACAGAATTCAATGCCGTCAGAAGCAAAGAAACTCCTGTACTGCCAAGGCCTGCAATGAGCCTATCCACGATCTCAGAAAAATGAAATCGACTGAACTCTCCAGAAGGTACCACTGACCCTCTAACCAATCCAGTTAGCCCACAAGGGTCCAAGAAAAGGGCTAACACACTGCATCAGGTGACTGACTAGAGTGGGGACATCACAGTCCGCCCTCCCCGAATTTTCTTGTCCGCAAGCAAACTCAAAGCTGGATGTTGTAAAACACTGTCACCCTCCCAAGTCGCATCCTCGGCTGGTAGATCCTTCCACTTCACCAAGTATTCCCTGATAACCCTTCTTCGAAGATGACGCTCTCTAGAATCCAGAATGGCCTCAGGAACCAATATCAACTTCCCCTCATCATCCAGGGGTGGTAAAACAACAGAAGGAATCACATGTGGTCCCAATGCCTTTTTGAGGCGTGAAACATGGAACACATTGTGAACCTTGCTATCCATCGGAAGATCTAACTCATAAGCCACTTCACCGACCCGTCTGACAACTCTAAATGGTCCATAGTAACGAGGCTTAAGTTTCTCTGCGCCCTTCTTACGAAGGGTGGACTGCCTATAAGGCTGGAGCATCAAATACACCAAATCATCGATCTCGAAAGATCGCTCCACTCGCCTCTGATCAGCATATTGCTTTTGCTGATTCTGAGCTTTCTGTATATTCTCTCTGAGTGCTCTCATAATATCTTGGTTCTCCTGCAATAGATCACCAGCACTAGGTACTCTACTGTCACTCAGTAACAAGTCTAGAAAGCTCGGAGCATCATATCCATATAAGGCTCGATAAGGGGTCATCTGAATGCTCATGTGATGAGTGGTATTGTAGCAATACTCACAAAGGTATAACCATCTCACCCACGCCTTCTGCTGCCCTGAACTGTAATTCCGTAAGTATCCCTCCACCCATTTGTTGACTATCTCAGTTTGCCCATCTGTCTGGGGGTGGTAGCTAGTACTCGGAGTGAGTTCTGTTCCGCATAGCTTGAATAACTCTTGCCAGAAGTTACTCATAAACCTGCTATCCCTGTCACTGACTATACTCCGTGGCAAACCATGCAACCTGAATACCTCACGAAAGAACAAATCTGCCACCTGAGTAGCTGTGTGCGTAGTAGTGATTGAGAAGAAATGAGCATACTTCGTCAATCGATCTACCACCACAAAAATGTTGTCTTTCCCTTGAGCTTCGGCAAGCCCGTAATGAAATCCATAGACAAGCATTCCCACTTCCTCTCAGGGATAGGAAGCGGCTGAAGTAATCCTGCAGGGTATGTGTGTTCTTGCTTGTTCTGCTGACAAACAAGGCATTCCCTGACATACTGGAGAACAAAGGATTTGAGACCCTTCCAAGAGAATCTTTCCCGTACCTGCCTATAGGTCTTAAAGTACCCGGGATGTCCTGCCATAGGTGCATCATGAAATGATCTCAAAACTTGGTTCCTCATCTCTGAATCTGGAACTAGAAATATCCTCCCTTTGTAAATGATAAGATCATCTACAAGTGAGTATCTGGCATCCTGTACTGTTCCATCCACTATGCTAGAAGCCCACGGGTTCTTAGCATACTCAACTACAATCATATGTCTCCAGTCCTCTGAAATCTGTGTAATGGAGCTCAAGTGAGGACGGCGAGATAATGCATCAGCAACTACATTCTGAGTACCCTTGACATAGGAGATGTCAAAATCATAGGACTGAAGTTTGCTGACCCATTTCTGTTGTCTTTCATTTAAATCCCGCTGTCCAAGGAAATGTTTCAGACTATTATGATCGGTTTTAACACAAAATTTACTACCAATCAAGTATTGCCTGAATTTAGCCATGGCATGCATGATGGCCAACATCTCCTTATCATAGATGCTAAAGCTCCTCTCAGCACCTCTCAACTTCCTGCTCTCAGAAGCTATAGGGTGACGATCCTGCATAATGACTGCACCAATTCCCTCACCGCTGGCATCACAATGTAACTCAAAGGGTTTGGTGAAATCCGGCAAAGCCAACACTGGACATGAAGTCATGAGAAGTTTGAACTTCTCAAAGCACGCCTGTGCTAATGGTGTGCACGCAAATGCACCCTTCTTAGTCAAATCAGTTAGTGGCGTAGCATGTCGCGAGAATCCACTAACGAACCGACGATAGAAGGCACATAATCCTACAAATCCCCTGAGCTGTGTCAATGTCTCAGGTGTAGGCCAATCAATGATAGCTCGAACCTTCTCTGGATCCATGCTAACTCCCTCACTGCTGATAATGTGACCCAAATACAAAAGCTCAGCCATGCCCAACGCACACTTGGACTCCTTGGCGTACAAGGACTCCCTATCAAGTATGCTCAAAACCTCATCCAGGTGAACCATGTGTTCTTCCCAAGATCTGCTGTAGACTAGGATGTCATCGAAGAACACCAACACATGTTTCCTCAATTGAGGATGGAAAACCCTATTCATAGTGGACTGAAATGTGGCTGGAGCATTGGTTAAACCGAAGGGCATAACCAAGAAATCAAAATGTCCACAGTGACATCTAAATGCGGTTTTCTCTATGTCCTCCTCTCGAACTCTGATCTGATGATAACCTGTCCTTAAATCAATCTTTGAGAAGTAGCAAGCTCCATGAAGCTCATCTATCAACTCATCAATCCGCGAAATAGGATATCTGTTCTTTATAGTTCTCCTGTTAAGCATTCTATAATCAATACACATTCTGAGTGTACCATCCTTTTTCTTCACCAAAACAACTGATGAAGCAAAGGGTGACTTACTCGGCCTAATGTGCCCCATAGCCAAAAGTTCTTTGATGGTCTTCTCAATTTCATCTTTCAAGCGTTTGGGGTGCCGATAAGGAGTGATCATGATAGGTTTTGTGCCCTCATCCAACTCTATGATATGCTCAATACCTCTATCAGGAGGTCTACCTGGTGGGATTGCACTGAAAACCTTGGTATGTTTGGTTCTGAGTTTTTGTACATCTGGATGGTAAGAAGAAACTGGCTGATCCAAATGTGAAGGCATTAACTTGCATTCAGCTACCCAATCTACCATGTCATGACGAACCAAGCGTTCCATTCTTTTGAGTGAAATTTCTTTCACATTGCTGTCCTTGATGGCTTTTAGAACATGTTTCGTGCCATCAACTTTGAATTTCATCTCCATGTCGTTCAAATTAAGTGTGAACTCTCCTATAGCATGAAGCCACTTCATACCGAGAACTCTATCAGTTCCTCCCATGTTCACAACATAAAAATCTGCCTTAAACTCATAGTTATTGAGTTTCAAAGGCAAGTCTGGAACCATCCTCTCGCAAGTGAGAGTATATCCATCAGCAACCTTGACTCGAATGCCTTCAAACTGCTGAGTTTGAATTCCTCTTTTCTCCACCAAATGTGAGTCAATAAAATTGTGAGTTGCACCTGTATCTAAAAGAGATATGACTCTTTGACCAGCCAAGACCCCACGGAGTCTAAAAGATCCCTCTCTCTGCATGCTGGATAAATGAGCCTCCTTTAACTCAGTTTCTACTACAATTTCAGCCTCATCTTCTGATTCTTCTCCATCTGTATCATAAATTGGAGCTTGCTGATCAGAAAAATCAGTCACTTCTTCTCCCTCATAAAACCACTCCATGTTCCTGTTTTGCCCTTTAGGTTTGAGGGGGCAATCATGATTTTGGTCATAAGGGCCCTTGCAGTAAAAACAAAGTCTCCTCCTACGAAGATCATTCATGGTTTCTCGATCCAAAGGTGCTGTATATTTCTTCTTATGATCAGCATTATCAACTTTTTTCGGATCAGATTTATGTTCATTGTAAGAAGTAGAAGGTTTGGTGCCAAATTGCTTTCGAGGAGTAGTGAGCTCCATGCTGCGAGCTTTCCTCATGGTTTCCTGTAATGTAGGGGGATCAAATGCCTTGATCCATCCTTTCATAGGCTCGAAAAGTCCTTCAATGAAGAGTATGATCAGCCTCCTCTCAGAAATGTCTGTAACCATAACTGACAATCTCTGAAACTCCCCAATATATGACTCCAAACTACCTAGCTGTTTCAGCTGTGCTAGGTCTCTGAAAAATAGCTCGGGATCACGTTTGTCAAACCTCTCTACCAGTCTATCTGTGAACTCCTGGTATGAAGTAATCTGATCATGGTGAAGAGTAGCCATGCCATGAATCCACCAATCATGAGCTACGCCATCAAGGTGAAGTGCTGCAAATCGAATAGCATCTTCCTCAGGCATGGGTCGTAGAGTCAAGAATGTATCTAACTTGCTGATCCAAGCACGTGCTGTAACTCTACCACTGCCATCATAGTTCGCCAAGGTGAGTTTATTGGTAGCCTGTCTAAGATCATTGTGCTTGTACCAAGGTCTCCTGTCATTCCTGCTTCTGTTATGTTCTCTCCTCTGGCTCATGAATCTATCAAAGTTAAGGTGCTCCTTAACTCTAGGTGGAAATGCATCCCATTCATCATGCATAACCATGATGTTATCTGCAAAGTTAACCTCACCACCCTGTTCAACCTCTTCCTCACCCTCTGCATCATTTCTGGTGAAGGTAGGACATGTTGCTCTCTCAAAAGTGCGAGCTGGAACAATAGGTCTATGGGCTGCGCCATGGATACTGCCCTCATGATCATGCCCTGGATGCTGGCCTCTCTGAAGTGTTAAGTTCTCTACATTTGTGCTGAGTTGCTGGAGAATATTTGCTACTTGTTCTTGACCTGCAACCATACCTCTTAGCACATCTCTAGCTTCTCTATCCTCTTTGTTCATATGAGAACTTTCTCCTTCCCTGTTAGCCATATTATCCCAGTCTATTTCCTCCTCCTGTTCGTCAAATGGAAATGGTGGAAAAGGATTATGATCACCTCTTTGATTTCTAGGGCCTCCACGAGAGTAGAACTTGTCAAAACCCTCCTGGTGTGACTTCATAAATTTTTTCAAATCCCACAAGCTGGCAGGATCAGAGCTCTGATACCACTGTGATGAGCCTTGCTAGCTCACTACTCAAACCCCTGTCTTTTTTTTAAGTCTATTTGTGTTTTTTAGTTTTTTAGAGAAATTTTGTAGACAGAAGAGAAGGGGCGCATCATATAAAAGCTCACAAAATGAAAACTTGAGCAAATTTAATCAAACTGAAATTGTAGAAGGTGTTTATTATCATCAACAATGGATTTAAAACATACAAACATACCTGAAAGCCTCCAGATTTTTTAAATAAGAAATCCGACCAGCATAGTGAAGAACTGACGAAAACTGGTGTAGAGAGTTACAGATTGCAAAGTTTATTTTGAAACTGAAGCTAGAGAGAAGTATAGCTAGGGCGCCCAAGTTCATGAAGAGAGATCCTCAGAAAGAAGACGTTTCTCCAAAAGCCAAAAAAAAACCTTCCTTGCAAGTGCCACGCCCTTTCAAACAAAAAGCACCAAAAACCATCTCTGAAGGTGTGCCCAAACAACCATGAAGTCTGCCATGGTGAAGGAAGAACAGCAACTAATAAACCCTCTGTTTTTGATGAAGAACACTACAAAAAATCTGTTGAAGCACTGCAGAACTTCTGAAATGAAGCTCTCTCAATCTGCACTAATTCAGCTGATCTTTCACAACTTCACAAGTGCTCACACTGAAGAGATTTCGTTCTCCAATGGTGGATTTGCTGCAAACCTGGTCACAGGCTGAAAGCAAGGGAAAAAAACCTCCAAGGCAAAGTTGAAATATTCAAAAAGATGAGTTTCTCATTGCCCAAATCCCTTATAAAGCAAAAGAGGTGAAACCCTAAGAAGGCCGTACATTTTAGGGCTTTAGCTCATTTAAATTTATGAAACTAAACTTAAGTCACTTTCCATAGTCTTCTTTTTGATTTTTGGCGCCTCCTTTAAGTGATTAAAAGATGCCAACATTAAAATGTAGCTGGGCTTGAACAAGTGGGAAATAAAATTATAAAGATCAATTTGACTTTATAGAACTTGGGTGAAATTGGCAAATGCTTGGTAACCTATCTCCTCAATTCTCAACGAATTCAATGCCATGAAGCAAAGAAACTCACTGTACTACCAAGGCACACCCAGTAGGGCTGTCAGTCTCGAGAAAATGAAAGAATAGAGCCCGAGAACTCTCCGAGGAAAGGTACCAGCGACCCTCCTAACCAATCAGTTTAGCCCCTAGGGTCCAAGAAAGGGCTAACCTGCTTTGCATGGTGTGACTAGGTGGGGATCAACTTGGTAGCTGCTGGTAACTTCATTACAGCAGCAAGAAGCGATGATTTTAGTCTTATTACTCATGAAGAAGGGAAGAAAGATGGACCAGAACTTGGTGTTTGCATGCTTGTCAATCCATCCCTTTGGTTGAACAATACTTTGGCACATATTAGTCTATTTTTGGATTTGGATTTGAGGTCATTTAATATTTCATGCTCCAATGTTGTTGAAGCTTTCATGGATAGGCTTCAAAGATTCACTAGCGGAGGCATCAATCTCTTCAGTATGCACTTGATCCTTACTAGCACTTGGGGATGTGTTGAGTTTTATTTTCAGTATGTTGGAAATCACTTTCAGTTGGGTATCCATGCTTGGGATCCTCAATATGGGTTGATAGAGCTTATTACTTGTGGAAAGAAGAATTTTTGGAGGGATAAGGATCAAAATTTCAGTATTAATGGTGTTGTTACTTTCTTTACCAGCCCCTTGATGGTTCCGTTTGTTCATCGACAAATGGATTGGAGAGAAATTTTGAGTATGGATTGGAAAAAGGAACAATTGGTTGCTCTTGGCGTTGATCCTTGGCTAAGACAAGAGCAGATTTTGAGACTCGTGCTTGCTGGTTGGAGGCAGACCAGCCCTGTTACTTGTGGAGTTACTCTCGTTTGGGAGAGTTTTTCCATCACCACTTGCCAACGAGGTGGTAGTTTTCAGATGGAGATTGCTCTAGTATGTTTTCCGGCCATTTTTGAGGTGTTACCTTGCAACTCTATGCTCATATCATACACTCACACTTGGGAATTTCTTTGGTGCTGCTGTTTTTTCTTGTGTGAGGTACTAAAATCAGATTGCACTTCGCTGACTTCGGCCTTGAACAGCAGAGATTATTTGTTCCTTCGCACCTATTCTACTGTTGGAGTTCATCCTATGGAGGTTTGTGAAGCAAATTTTGATAGTTTCTTTACTATATTGGTTTTGGACAACGAACTTCCACATGTTTTGGCTTTCCCTTCTGAGACTCTTGGAGTTGGAACAGTAAGAGTGATTAGAAGTCTTCATGGTGGTGTCGGTATAATTCAGTTGATGCATAGTAGCTCCAGAAGAAGCCATGAGGCTGAATTTGTTGAGCTCTTGCAAAGGATTGCTTTCCTCTTTGCAAGAAGATTTGAAGATATCATTTTTTCCATCAGGGCTTCGTTTGTTACAATGTGGAGGTATGTTGAGGAGTTTGATTTTGAGTTGAACAGCCTATCCATTGTGGTTGACAGTGGTATGGTTGATACTGTTGACTTTGGGCCTCTTGGACATGAGACGTCGCATGAAGCTGGTCTCAGTCCTTTAAGATTTTTCAGTTTGAGTATCATGGACAGTAATACTTTGGAGTTACAAGGGAGGTTAGCGCAGCATTGGCATGATGATTTTACTGATGTGATCAGAGTAGTGCAGCAGTGGCATAGTGGGTCCTTCCTGAGATGGATTTGGGAACCTAGGATCATACTTGTTTGGGTATGGATCAATCTTAACTTTTCGGGAGTTATGATGGTATTGCTTGAGGACAAGCAATTTTGGGAAGGGCGGACTGTAATGTCCCCGTTTTTAGCACTGCACTTCTCAGTGATTGATGGCCTATCCTCGGGGTGCTGTCGGCTAGTCAGAGGCAGAATTAGGGTTCGGTGTTTGATGGATTCTTCGAAGATTTGGGTTCACAGCATTTAGTATGGATGTTTGGATTGGATTCCGCCGGGTTTTGGAAGGAATTTGTGAGAGGTATGACTTGCTTGTTTGAACAGCACTTTCGAACTTACTATTTTTAGTAAGTTGATAGCCTATCTGAGTTTGGGATTTTGGATTCGTGAGGACTCTTTACGGGTTTCAGCCATAGTAATTATGCATATGTAGTTTGATCGAGCAATTATGCGAGATTTATTTTAGTAAATTCTATTCTTGGCAGTGGTCCAGTCAGCACCAACTCAGTCAACTTTCCTCTTCTGGCAGTTCATTGGGTAATTCTGAATTTTGGCTTAAGGGGTTCATTTTGGAGGAATAAGTATTTTAAAGACAATAATGTTTTATTTTATAAAATAACCCCTTGTCCTAGTATTATGACTTTAAGTTGTTTTAAAGAAGGGGACCTTGAGGGGTATTTTCTCATGAAGGAAATATTTTATATTCCTAAAGTCAAAAATACTTCTTGGAGAAAGGGACACCATTTTATGAAGAGGAGATTTTTAATAAAAGTCAAGATTGAACATTATGAAAGGAGGCGCCCAAACTTGGAGGGAAAAGAAGTCAAATTCAAATATGAAATTAGGGCGCATCTTCTAGAAGTTTCTGGAGAGCCTTCTCAAGTCTATATAAGGAGGCAGTTGCTCTTCATTTTATCATCTTTGGATTATGCTATTGTTATGCTGCCGAAATGGTTGCTGGATTGCTTCGAGGAATGAATGCCTCCTAGCCTTGGCTCGACTTCGTGCTTGAGAGATAGCACCTAGTGGAGAGGTTTGCTTGTTTGAGTGACATTTTGTAGTGAGGTTTGCATTTGTAGTTTGGGTTTACTTGTGTAGTTCAGTTTATTGCATTTTATGTCATTTTCTGGAGTTGCTGATAACAGGGCTGAATCTATAGTTTCACTCATAAATCAAAAAATACAAAAAGAGTTGTTCTGGGTATTGTCTCATTGGTTTTCTCTGTTGGAAGCGACCCTCCATGAATAGTTGCAGATTTTAATATGAAGCTTATGATTTTATAAAGCAAATTCGTCATTCTTTGTAGGGCGCCCTTTCTGGAGTGCTTTGGGATCCGTGCCATTAATTATTAGCCACTTTTAGCTGCCCTTTCTCATTACTAAACTAGGCGCCATCATTTTGAAGGTCTATTGCATCAAATTTGAAGTCGTTTGGGTTAGAAATGAGTGAGTTATGAGCATTTTGAGAGGATTCTGTGTTGCTGGTTCTGATATTCATGTTGCTGGTCTGTCATATCAGACTTGAGAAAATTGTGTATGAGTGAAGGGTGGGTGTTAGGAATTCATATTTGATCTATTGGATGACATATTTACTATTGCAGCACTTTGCGGAGTTCTAATCCTTGATCTTGCAGGCACTCTTCAATATATTGTAAGTTGCACAGTAGTACTGTCAGCATTTCTCTTAGTCTTGCTTTATCATGCTTGTAATGCCCACTGGATAAGTGGAAGAGGCTGGCTTGCCGCCTATCTTCAGTTGAATTGCATTGTAATAACTTACATCTCCGCCCTCTGGTAGCTCCATTCCCACTCCGGGTTTGAAAGCACATTCTGGGTGTTGAGTTTATTTCGAAGTTGCATTTGTATTTCTTTAAATCTCCACCATATGGTCGCCTCATTCCATTCTGGTTTGGGTAGCACATACTTGGTGTTGAGTTACTTTCAGTTGAAGTTCTGATTTATTGTACTAACGATCCTCTTGCCATATGACAGCCTCTCTCTTGAGTGCGCATTCTTGGCAAAGAGTTATATTGTAACTGCTGGTTTGATTTATCTAACCCTAGTAATGGGTAATGTTGTTTACTGATTGTAATTTGAAATTATGCAAAAATTTGGTCGGTTCTTTACATGTATATGGACAATGTAAGAAGTTATTTGCGATTGATTACACGGGCATCTCACATTACAAAGTGAAGCGTTTCCAAACTTATAATATTTTTTGCACTTTTCACCATTTGAAAATCCCCTCCATTGTGAAGCATCTTTTTCAGCATCTTTCATCATAGAACATTCTGCGTTGAGTTTTAGGCTCAGATTTTGACACTTGGTACTGGGCAACTGCCATTGACGAACTTAGAGATGCTAACTTTTCTGCTGATAAAGTGAAAACTACCCACCAGCCTTAAACCGACTTTTAACTGAAACTGACTTCACCACTATGATCGTGATGTGAAATAAGCCAATCAAAATTAATTATAGCCAATTCTGACAAGTTTCTATTTTTAGGGTTTTGGGACCAGAAACAGGAGTTAAAAGCCCTAATTTTCAATTTTTTCCAAATTTCACTAGTATCTTCTAGACATCACATTGACTCAAATTACATTCTTGATTTGCCCAAAAACTGTGTTTTGACATCATTTTAGCAAGGTTTAGACTCTTTGAAGCAAAATGCCTTAATGAAGCAAAAAAATTGGTTTGGGTACAACATTGTTGAAGCCTACAGAATAAGTAAAGTTAAAACTTAAAAGTTTAAACACATTGCAATGATTTCATTAAACTAGTGAACTATTGAACATTGAAAATCAAAATATAGACATTGGAACGAGAACTAGATGTTTCATAATTTGAATTTCATAATCATGATTGATGAATCACAATTACAATTAAGTATCAACAATGATCAAATTTCAAACTTGAAAAACAAAATACTAATGATCTAATCATCTCCAAGCTTGGTGTAAATTTGCTCATCATTGGAACTGCTGGACTGCACATGCTCAAGCTCATCTAAACCAATACCAATCAGCCCTGTTTGTGTAGGATCATCATCTATTTGTGCTAGCTCTTCTGGCTCTACATCCCATCTAGCTGCTAGACTCTCCTTGTATGTAGTTGTGTTGCGGTCAATGAGACACAAGGCACTATGTATAGCCACAAGCTTCTCTGCCCTCCTAGAAGTAAGCCTTTTGCTCTTAACGGAGTGGACAAAGCTATAAGTAGACCAGTTCCTCTCAACAACAGAAGAACTAGAAACCTGGGACAACAAACGAATGGCTAGAGTAGTAATCAAAGGTCTAGGCCCATGCATAGTCCACCACAACTTGGGGTCCTCCTCTGACATAGTCTCCAAATTTATCTTGGCCACCTTTGAATATCCGCAAAAAGTGGAAAATTTTGTCCAATCAGTACGAAGCAAGCTGGCCTTTGGTGATCATACATTTTGTCAATGGCCTTCATGAACCCTTCCTTCACCTCAACATCCTCTATAGGTGTTATTCGACTGGGACGTGGCACATACCATTTTGGGTTCAATGCATAGGCAGCCATGTGTAAGGGAGTGTTGAGCTTCTCCCATCTACGCTGAATGATTGGATAAATGTGTTCGGTGTAGAATTGCATTGTGGGGTCCTTCTCTCGCACTTTAGCCTTCATTTGATCAAGCATGGAATCAATGCACTCGTATACCTCTCCAAGGGAAGGTGCATTAGAATCCCAAAATCTAATAACTTTGAAGAATGGATCAATGATGGAGACAATATATTTGGTATCAGCCCAAAAGACATCATTCTTCACCACCTCCTTAACCCTCAACCCCTGTTGTGTCTTTGACTCAGGCCATCGGTTCCACTCTGTTGTCATTACCATTACTTTCAATGCCTCTTGCAACTCAAGCATCCTCTCCAAGAGAATGAAGTATGATGCATATTGAGTCTCTATAGGTTTTAAGAATTCCTTCTTGGAGAAGGTCCTGAAAAGTGCATGTGAAGTATGGTGGTTGTAGATAAACATCTGCACATCTCTAGCATCACTCACAATTGATTTGATCCAGCTGATTTTACCCATGTCCTTAAGTGCATTATTCATAGCATGCACACAGCAAGGAGTCCACCAAATGTGTCTATAGGCTGCCTCAACCAACTTCCCTGCAGCTCTACACACATGGGCCACATCTGTCACTACCTGCACCACATTCTGTGGCCCAACCTCCTCTATGGCATCCTTGAGAATCTGGAATTGATAATGAGCATCCTTGCTATATTAAAATTTAGTGATCAGATAAGTGCACAGAAAATTATTTCAAAATTAGACACAATAACACAGCATGTACCCTGGGAAAACCCTCCTCTTGAGGGAGAAAAACCCAGCAACAAAGATCTCTCTTATATATATTAAAAGAGGCAACAATTCTCTTTACAATGAGGCCAATATCAAGGCCAAACTTGCAGCACTTATACAATATATTGAGACTGATAACAAACTGCACTTGACAGTAAACAATTCTGTCTCTAATGAATTCGCACTGCTCTTTAGAAGAATCCGCACAGCACTTAGAAGAATTCGCACTAGATATAGATGGATATTCGAACTTGCTTATAAATCGATATTAATAAATCTCAAGTAACAATAGTGATCTCCTTTTATAGATATCGATAGGATATATCCAATGGATGTGATCTTCCAAGATGCAACGTCGGCCTCTTATGCAAAGACGTCTCTTTAAAAAAACACGCCATTTAAATGAAGTCGGCTATTAAATAATTACGCCTCTTGAAGAATAGAACATATTTAACAAATAATAATGAAACATCATTTAATGTTTATCTTCTTTTAGCAAATCGAAGTGACTTCTAATTCGAGCCTTTTGAGATCTTATAAATTAGATAGCCTTTGGCTATTATCTAATTTCTTCAAGGAATGATATCGCCGAAGTTGCTAATGACGTCAGTTGTAATGTCCCCTTCTCAAACCTCGATCGCTCATGTGACCGCTGGCCTTTTCCGAAACCTCAAGGCTACTCTAAGGTAAAATTAGGGTTTCCTATTTTTGGTGAGTGGTCTCTTGGCTCGTAGATGGTGATTCACGTATGATTCTCTGGTTTTCGTGAGGGCTTCTCGCAGTTGGTATAACTATCTCGGTATTCGTAGCACTTTTTGGAATTTACTATTTTTAGTAAATTCTATTTTTGGCAGCTTTCCAGATGAGTTCAGCTCGATTTACTTCCTGCTTCAGTTGGTCAGATGTTTGGCTCAGTATTGGCTTCAGAGCACCTTCGGAGGGATAAGCTAAGTCATTTAATTAAAAAAAGTCACGTTTAAATATTATATTTTAACGATGACCATGGGCCTAGATTAATGACTTAAAGATGTTTTTAAAAAAGGGGTCTTTGAGGGTGGCGCCCTCATTAAAAGAATATTTTAATTATTGCAAAGTCAAAGCAAGGTTATGAAGGGCGAATTTATCAAGCATGATATTTATTTAAAATATCAAATCTAAGCCATAAAGGAGAAGTACGCCATTTTGAGGAGATGAGAGGTTTTGACCTAAAAGCTGATTTTAGGGTTTCGTGAAGTCAAACGAAACTTATAAAGAGGAGTCTTGTGCATCATTTTGGGGATCTTTGGACGACTGTACTGTTATGCTGCCGGATTGGCTCTGGGACTGCTTCGAGGAATGAAGGCCTCCTAGCTTGGGCATCACTTCGTGTTTGCAAGACAACATCTAGTGGTGATTCGATCATTTGTGAGTTTGCATTTGTATTTGTGCTTTGTATTCAGTTTGGTCTTGTTAAGTAAGTTTGCATATTAGAGAGTTTTCTGTATTTGCAGATTTAGCTACAGCAGATTGGGTTTTTTGTTTGTAATTCAAAAAATACAAAAATATTGTTTGTGGGTATTGTCTTATTCTATTTGTGTGGGAAGAGCGAACATATTCCTAGAGTTTTAGAATTTATTGTCAAGTCTTTGAATTTTAAAGGGAAATCGCCTTTTCTCAGCAGGCCGTACCTTTTAGCATTTCTTGGGATTTGTGCAGTGAATAATAGTTGCATTTTAAGTTTGTTTTAAGTTGCTGGCTTGAGCGCCATCATCATAGGAGTCTTATGCATCAGGTGTTAAGCAATTTGAGCAAGTTGATAGGGAGTTATGAGCATTTGATTACTTTCATAGGCTGCTGGTTTTATGTGCAAAATACAGATTTGTGAAAAACAAAGAAAACAGAATTATTATTTCCAATTCAGTGTGAGCATTTGATGTAGCCCTTTGAATCAAATCAAGGGAATTATTATTGTATTGTAATTGGTGAATATTTCCAGTTCTAATCTCTTAACAGGCGCATAATCTTCACTCTGTAAACTGACAGTAGTACTGGCAGTTATTCCTAAGCTTGTTAATTCGAAGTTGTAATGCTCAATTTCATTTGAAGTTTGTAATAGATAGATCTCCGCCCTATGGTAGCTACTTTCCCATCTTGGGTCAGCAAGCACATTCTGGGTGTCGAGCATTTTCCAGTTTCAGCATTTATTTCAAGCATTAAATTCTGTAATCACTCCGTCATATGTTCGCCCCTCACTCCGCTCTGGATTGGGTAGCACATACTTGACATTGAGTTCCTTCTGC
>VDFB02355333.1:0-26744 GCA_007258455.2 Sequoia sempervirens | reverse complement strand
AAAAGTTAATTTGAGTATTTAACATTAAGAATCTCGGTTGTTGCTAATGTTTTATTTTTTCCTGAAACACAGGCTTACATGAAGTCATTATAAAGGATGAACATGGTTTTGAGCATTCGTTAAGCCGATATTATGCAAATTGGAATGCTCCTAGGCCAGAATGTTCAACAATTGTAAGATTATTGCATGAATATCTATTTCATTATTATACAAGTGATAGGGTGTGTATCATTTAAAAAGTGGCAAGGAACTGTAATTTATGATATAGATGTTTCTCAACTATAATGTGGCTCTCTGAATTCCTTCTCATTCTGTGTTGGTTTAAAAGAAAATATTTTTCAATGAGAAGTTAAAAATATCCATTTCCGAACATGATTGCAGGACAAGGAGACAGCTAAAGATTTGAAAGAAAATGAGAAAATGTCCCTTTATCATGAAATTGCTACTGCTGCTGAGTCTGGGTGGGATTTTAGTTCACGTTGGATGAGGTATCTCTGGAGATAAAGTTCAAATGCATGAGATTGTTCTTAGAAAATTCTTTGTATGGAAAAAGGAAAGTTCATGTTTGTCTCATTTGAAAATTGGTAAAATAGTAAATTGTATCAATCACCAGGTAATTAGTTTCTTTGGCTATCGATTAGAACCATCTTAGTGTAAACTTGGTAAAATCAATTTGAAATTGCTAGAAAATTATATGAGAGATGAATGATATTGGTTCTTATTATAGTGCCTGTGAACCTTTGCTAATTGATTTAAATTGAAGAGTTATTTCAAAAATGTAAACATTTATACCGGTAGGGATCTAGCCCTCTAAGGTGGAACATCATACAAGATTTTTGGTTATTTGAATTAAAATGAAATGCACAAGCAATCTTACAAAATGAGATTGTGGCAGTTTAATGAAGGGACATGCAAGTGAAAAAGTTCAGACCGTTAAGAGAAGGAATTATTGTGCTTTGAGCATAAATAAACATGAAACAATTCACAACGTGTGAATTTTATTCTGGAAAACCTCCAATGTGGAGGAAAAACTACTTTTGGTAGTGGCAATGTGCCTTGCTACCCTCCTTTATTACTTTGCAAAGAGATTATTATAGGAAGTGGGCAATATTGCCTCTTGCAAGAGTAGAATATATAATAATTCCTATGCTCCCACAAGTTTTTGAGACGGGGACGATAGGGGATTTTGGCCATTTTTTAGGGGACGACTATTAATTTTTTATTTTTTATTTTTTTTAAATATAAAGAAATTTCAACTATTCATATGATAACATTGATAAATCATTGATCATAGACGTTATAGAACTTTTTTGAGCATGGGTAATTGAATAGGAATTATGATTCTTTTATATATACATATGAGCATGAGTTAATAAAGATATGCTTGACTTGTGTGTATGTTCAAGTGAGAGGGATTTATTATTAAAGTTTTCTTGAAGCCTTCAAGACTGCATGTTTTGTTGTCAAACTCATTAACAAAGAGGAGTTTGGTTAAGTAAAAAGATAACTGGTTATGTTCCAGTTTGACCTTTGATGGGATACTAATAGATGGGATTGTTCTATGAGTTGCTTGTGCAAATACTTTTTTGCATTACGAAAATAGCATTTCATGCCAACTATGACTTAACTTGTATTTCGCAATTAATGACTGTAGCTATCAACTTTGTCTATGGTAGTCCTTGTATACCAAACAAGTTGTCCAATGTATGAAACAAGAAAATTCTTGACTATGTCTTTGATTGTGAAGATGTAGAGATTTGCAATAGGGGATATGTATTTTGTAAATTTTGTGATCATGATTCATCATTGGTCTATTACTTGGTTAGACTTATTGTTTGATGGGGGTTTGGTGGAAGCACCCCTAATGGGCTCGAGGGGTAGTGCGCCCCACGGGGTCCAAGGGCGATGTCCCAAGTGCTTTCCCTTTTGTGACACAGGGTGGGGATGAGGGGCGGAGCCCCCACCGCCAAGCCCAAATTAACACCTTCAAAACCACACAAACCTTCATGGGGAACACCATTTTCATACTTTTTTCAAAATCATAGATGGACATGTCATAAACCAAACAAGCATTGAAAGGTTGTAAGTTTTTTTTTAAAAAGTAACTAAAATGTCCTTGGGTATGTTAAGAGACGGCTAGCCGTCCTTGGGACAGTTGGGGGACATTTGGACATCCCTTGGCCGTCCCCTAATGTACCTTGCAATTTTTTTGATGTCCTAGGGATGTTTCCTAAATTTTGACAAAAAAGGGGAGGGGGGGACGTTTTCTAGCATCTCCGCATCCTCAAAACATCCCTTATAGGGGATGAAGGGTAAATGGGTAGGGGACGTGTCCCTAGGGAGCACTGAATAATTCTCAACTTACCCAACTATTGATGATTTGGATGCTCCAATACAAGCCTTATGTATAGTTTTTCCAATGCATAGTTGAGTTTTCTTTGGCATTGGGTGAAGATCAACAACCATTAAATGTATAATTGACACTTGTACAATTTGAATTGTATGTTTGATTTTGGTATGATTGTGGACACTAGCATATCTATTATGTTGTCTATTAAATTGCACTATTGTTTGTGCTTGGTATAGTTTGTAGTATTGTCAAACACTTAACTTGTTCTCTATTCTTGTTTTCCTTGTTTTCATATGTTTTCTTGATCCTTTGGATCGTATGTCCCTTCTTAGGAAGGCTTTTTTGTTACCAAAAGGCCAAATGAGACATCAAATGAAGAATGCATTCTCCTACTCTCTCCTTAGAGTACCGCTTGGCTTGGCTTACTTTCTAATCTTTGAGTTTGATCTTCCAAGTTCCTTGAACTCTATTTCTTGTTTCCCTTGTTTTCTTTTGTAGCACCACATCCTCGTAGATTATGGTTCTTCCTTACACATTCAAGTCTTCCAAAGAGGGGAGTACTTGTTCTTCATCTTCATCTAACATAGAGGGCACATAAAGGTGCAAATACTCACAATTTAGAACTAAATTTATCTTCATAAAAGGAGAGAGATCAAGTTTGATACATTTTTACTAATAGCCTCCAAAATTGTGAAGGGTCTATTGCAAGAATGAAGGTGTTGTCATTGATGTCAACTGGTTGTTGTTGTCATTGATGTCATGGATGCAAGCTATTGGCTATATATGTTGAGGATATTGAGAAAATTGTAATGGAAAAAGGTTGCAAGTGTTCAGTGGTTGCTCCAGGTTTTGTTCCTATGTTCATGTGGTTCAGATATGTTGATCATGGTTGTTGGAAGCTGCTATATCTAGATTTTGGGTTTTTGGATTGTTGTATAGTGTGAGTTATGTTCACCAATTGTGAATTGTGTTTTTCAGGTTATTTGGCTGAGGTTCGGGAGAAATGTAGTTGGTTTGGATTTCTTCTTGTTCGAGTTTTATGTCTTGTGGTTCTGGAGTTAAGTTGATATGATCATGTTGAAGATAATTTTGTTATTAGGAAAGATTGGATCGTGCTAAGGGTTGCGTGTGCTTAATTGTTCTATGTGTTTTACACTAGTTTGGCCGACCTTGTGTTGCAAAGTTCATGAAGCATGTTGGGACTTATTTGGGTCCTTATCAAGAGTGTGTTTGGGTCGCTCTCATTCTAATTCCACCCTAGAATGTTTTGGCATCGACCTAATTTGAATTTAAATGTTGTATGGACGACTTTGGATATGTTTCAAAGTTGAAGATGGTATAAATATAGGATGAGATATTGGTGAAAGGTGTACAAACTATAAAGAGATAAGGAAAAGAAATAGAGCAAGATAGATGCAAAGTAGATGTGAAACAAAGCAGGTATGTGTGATGCTAGGCTTCATGTGATCAATGCAAAATCTAATTGCCGAAGTTTTCTATGCAGTTGAGTTGAAGGTTCACTCTATCATTCATGCATGTTTGCAAGTGTTTGAGCTAATTGTAGGAAATCTCGCATTGAGATTGCTCCTCTCTCAGAATATATCTTTTCTATCTTCTTTGTATCTCAGGTAGGGTAGTGGAAGGCCCTCCTGTGTTAACCCTTGTTGATAGTGTGAGTCTTGATCCTGACAAGTGAGTCCTATTTTGGCAAGGAGCCTTTGTAACGGTTTTGATATTCTTTATATTGTGAGCTAATCCTCAATATGGTTTTTCCCTTATCGGGTTTTCCCTTGTCGTAGTGATTCTCCTGCTAACCCTTGTTGATAGTGAGTCTTGATCCGGACAAAGGAGTCCCGCTTTGGCAGTGAGCCTTTCTAATCGGTTTTGATATTCTTTATATTGTGAGCTAATCCTCACTGTGGTTTTTCCCTTATTGGGTTTTCCACGTAAATTTGGTGTTATTGTGTATGTGTGATGTTTTTTAGTCTTTGCCTTTGCACTTAATGATTAATCATTTTAACAGAGTAAAGGATTTGCAATTGATCTAATTTCCGATTTTAAAGATTTGTCACAACTGATTCACCCCCCCTCTCAGTTGCCTTGTTCAATAGGGTCCATACCTTAATGGATTAATTTTCTTGGCTTGTCCTTGAAGTCTTTCCTTATCTAAAGAAAGCTAAACTTTTTCTCCCACTAATCCCACACAAATTCTAGAGCATTTGGTGGCATCTGCATGCCAAATTTGGAAAAGATTGAAAATCTCATTTTTGGTATTTTCGACATCTTTGTAATTTGCATTTTTGGAGGCCTGCAGAGTATTTCTAGGCAAAAATCTTGAATTTTTATTTTTTGACATAAGTCTTCTAGAGATTTTTACGATGTACTTGAAGCTTGATTTTTGCCAGTAGGCTAGACATTAGGATCCCACCAAGTTGGGGTACCAAATTTAAATGTTGTACATTTTTACTATGTTGTCGGGTTTGGTAGTTTTGCCCCCCATACCTGTGTGGGTACGGGTACAAGGCAGGTACCTCAACAGGTACGTGCAACATTCGTCTTATTAAATTTAAATTTTTTTATTGTAATATTATTGGGACTCTAGTACAAATTTCCTGACACTTGCAAGAGATTTAGGCACGTTGAACTTCCCAGATGATTGGTCTCCAACGACAACAATGCTTGGAAGATTAATACCTTATTTCATTACTCCCAGACAACATAGAGTGTCAACCGCGTCCAACAGTGGGCGAATGGCTCATTGTAACTCTCACTAAGAGATAGGGTTTCCCCTTTCTCAATAGTCATGATGTTTGGCTTTTCAACTGATGTGTATGCCATGTTGCACGCATAAAAATAGACAATTTATAGAAAATATTTGATTTGTAAATCTACTACAATCAATGCAATTATGGTGTATCGAAACATAGACAACAAATATATTAAATTGATTTATCATTCTACCTGTTGATACTAAGAACATAGCAAAATCTTTAAATAATAGCAAAATAATTGTCACGAAATGGGTTATAAAGAAAATTGGTATACACACAATGAGGATTCAGTTTCATGAGATTGAAGGCATGCAACTTTTTAATCTTCTACAAACTAGACACTTTTCATGGGTCATTTGTTCTCTGAGTATCATTTTATTGTAATATTAACAAATTTAAATATTTAATTAAAATTAAAATTTTTATTTAAAATTATTAATATTTAAAATTTATTGTAATATTATTTTATTATTAATTGTTTTAATTTATTATATATAAAAATTAAAAAATTATGAGAATCATTTTTCTTATAATTTATAATTTTGAACACAAATATATATATATATATATATATATATATATATATATATATATGTTCCCATACCCCTACCCAAGGAAAACAAAATGCCATATCGCCGTACCTGTATTTGAACCCATACTCGAACTGACAACTTAGCATTTTTAGTTAATTTTGTAGCTAATATGTCCTTATTTGGCTGTCTATTTCAACTTCCAATGAGGACTTAGGTCTAGTGACTCTTTAAAGTCTTAGTAAGTCTTTACGGGAAACAATCTTTTACTTTTTCAAACTAACAATCACAATAATGTCAATTGCACAATATCATTCACATAAGATCTAACAATTATGCAACACAAGAAGAACACACGATTTACGTGGAAACCCTTACGGGGAGAAAACCACAACAAAATATTGCTTTTATATAAATCTTTTTTACAATATTTTTAGGCACCAACCTATTGGAGGCACCAACCTATGGGAGGCACCAACCCCCACTGCTAAGCACCAACTTAGCGAGAGACACCATTCTCTCCTTTAGGAAGCACCAACTTCCACAAAATTGCACCTTATGAATGTTGCTTCTACAACAGATGATGGACAATTCAATCTCCTTTAATATTCTCCTTTACACAAATCTGCCTTCTATAAAATGACAATAATTCTTCTATAATTTCTACATACAAATCTGTCTTGAATGTATATATACTTTTCCCACAAATCTGCCCTTGATCGCATATACAAATCTGCTCCAAGTATGCTTCAATCATCTGCTCCAAGTATGCTTCATTAATCTGCTCCAAATATGCTTATAAATTTACTTCAATATGCTTTTACATCTTCTCCAAATGTACTTATAAATCTGCTTGGATCACGAAGATATTTTGTCTTCTTTTATTTGCTCCTTCAATGGATAATGATCATATAAACCTTCTTTACAAAAAATTGCATTACACAATTATTCTTTTCTCCTCATCAAATCTTCTTGTGTTTGAATGATATGTCTTTTTATTTCACACTCCTCAAATCTGCTGGTGTATATAAGATATATCTTCAAATCTCTACACTCCTACTTCTACTCCACTTCTTATTTTTTCCTCACACAATTCTTATTTCTTTTTATATCTTCATATCTAAATGAAGTGATTCACCTCATTGAATAGAGATTTCCCTTCAAAGAGACATGACTTTTTGTTTACAAACTAATCTCTGAATTTCTCTTTTCCTTGATTGCTGCCTTTTGTAAACTAAATTGCTGCCTCTTTATTAACTTAATCACTGCCATTAACAATCCAATCACTTACCTTCTAGTTGCTACACTTTTAATTATTTTCTATTTATCCTCAATTGCTGACTTCATAATCATAAGCATTGCTTTGCCTTAATGAATTGCTGCCTTTTTTACACATTAATCACTGCTCATAAAAATATACTAGTTGCTGCTCTCTTTTATAATATTAATCAATCACCTTTTACTTTATTAACTTGGGTGCTGAAGGGTGGTTGGTCTGACAAGACAATTGTTTATATTTGATTTATTTTAGTCCTATAATAGGCGACTACTCCAAGTCAACCTTCAGCAAAGGAAGGTGATTATCAAAGAAATCAGACATATACAGCTCGTTAAAATTTATTTATTTTAACTCTCTTAAAGTGTTGACAGCCATAGGTGGGTCGGCTTCAAAAAGGGGTTGGCACCTTTAGACATATCATCATTTAATAAATCTTTTAATTTATTTGAATTTCTCTGTGGTCTTAACTCAGCCTTTGCTTCTCATAGACAGCTAGGAGATGTAATCAAAGAATAACGATATGGCGGCCTTTGGCCTTTGTCCATCATACAATTTCTTCTATTGACAAAGTGCTCTTCTCACCTTTGACATCGATGACACAGCAATCTCGTTCATTTGCTTTGACATCAATGACAATATTCTAATAATCTCTCATACTCCTTTGACATCAATGACAATCAATTCCAACAATTTTTTGGTTCATTTAGTTGCAAAGTGCATATTTTGGTTGTTTTTGAATTAATAAGACAAAATTGAAGGCATGCATCTCTTCCATTGAGTTTGCCAACTCGTATGAACTCTGTTTTGAATAAGAGCTATTTTTTAATTTGCATATTGTTTGTTGCATGATTTACAATACCACTAGTCCCTCATTGGTTATTGTCCTTTGAATTTGTAGACCTATTCGGATTAGTGCTACCAAAGCTTGTTTGCTCCTATATGTCACATCCCATGAGGTTAAGGTATTAGAAGCTTGAATTGAAGACGAGATCCATCAGATTACCCTCCTTTGAGTTGCATACAATTGTAGATGGTTGAAGAACGGGGTGACTCATCAGACTTCTTCAAGATCTTGGTTGAAGATGCTTTGAAAAGACAATATGAGGAGATAACAAACCAGCTCAATTCGTTGCTCCACTAGAATTGAGATAACTTGCAACCAAGCACAATGGGAATACCATTTGGTGATCACACCTCTTTCAAGGTACAAGTAAATTTTGATATTCCAACTTTTGACAAAAAAATTGATGCAATTGTTGTTGATCATTGAATATCGAAACTAGAGAAATATTTTTTTGTAAATCACTTCTTAGATGCTGAGAAAGTAACATTTTCCCTCCTTAAAGTTGAGCCTCATGTGCAACAATCATGGGAGACTAAGTTGTTATCCGAGAATTGCAGGGGAAACCATGATGGTCGAGAATTTGATGCAGTGATGGATGAAAATCCCACATGGGGAGACTTTGTAGAATATATAAAGGAGTACTTTCCTAAAAATACATATGAATAAAAGTATATGTAATGGCTCGATAGATAAAGGATTGGGTAGTTCAAAACTACACCAACACCTTCCATGCATTATCAACAAAGTTTGACATTCAAGATATGGAGAAACATCATGTCTTGAAGTACTATAGTGGGCTTCATCGATATATTCAAACTGAGATGGCTTTTTTGAATATTGAGACCTTGGGGACTACCTTCAAATATGCAGTAAAGATTGTCCTTTAAATATGCATTAAAGATTGAAGGAAAATTCAAACAAAAGGGAAAAAATTAATATTTTGCAAACAATAAATCAAAGGGAGAATATAGTAGCAAGTTCATGGGAAATCAACGAACCAAGGAATTCTCCTCACAAGCCTCAGTAGTAAAGGAAGGCAACAAAAAATCAAAAGTATGTGGTATGATGTTAGTAAGAGCCCTAACACCAAGGATTGCCGAGCTGCTAAGACCTTGATGATGGGAACACATGAAGTGGAAACCAAACTTGATTTGTTGCCTATAGCGATAGAAGGTTCCACGACAACTTTTGGTCATCACTATGGACCATGATGGACATTGGGTTGACAAAATCTACTCCATTCCATCTGTAGACAAACATGTAAGTTGAGGTGGGGAAATGCATGATCATTCACATTTTGCAGATGTATCATTCAAAGCATTCTCCCACATGGGATGAAAGTTTACTCTATGTACAACATAGCTTCATCTGTGCATTGCATAGCTCAACAAGGCATAGTCCATTTGAAGTTTGTCTTGGGTATCCACCATTACCTCTCTTTGATGTAGTCCTAGCTATGATGTTCACTGAGGCATCAACATGCTGAGAAGGAGGTAGTTAAAGCATCTAGGTTTTTTTAGAAGATCCACCATATCGAGTAGCAAGTTCATGAGATACTACAAATACACCAACCAAAAGTACAAGGAAAGGCATGATCAACATCCCACACCTCATTAGTTTGAGGTTGAAGACAAGGTTTGGCTTCATCTCTAGAAAGAGTGACTTCAAGGGCCACATAGGAAACTGTCCCCTTTGATATGGCCCATACACCATCCTCAAATAGATAGGTGAAAATGCTTTTGAGCTAAATTTGCCTCCTTTCTTAGGATTGCATCCAACTTTCAATACAAAGTTGTTACATCCATATTTTCCACCATTGTTGGACATTTCTGAAGTTGTCAAACACATTCATAGTACAAAATTGAATCTAGAGACTATTGTTCTTGACAAAGATTGAGTTATTGTCTAGACACTAAAGAATCAATAGATCCCTTTCTATCACGTGGTACATGCAAGACAATTTCCTCACAAGGGCAAATAGTTCACTACGGATGAAATTAACAAAAGGTTTTCTCATCTATTGCAAAACCTTGGTGCAATGGGGCCCATTGCCTCTCAAAGGGGGACAAATGATCTCACAAAGATCCTAGACTATTTGGGTGGCATGGTCGAATTTGGAAAATATTGAAAATCTTATTTTTTCTATATTTTCTACATATTCATAATTTGCATTTTTAGAAGCTTCTTAAGCTTTTTTCATTTCAAGTTGTCTGAAAATTTTCTATTTTTGTTTTTTGGCATAGGTCTTTTGGAGATATTTACAACACACCATAGAAGTTTAATTTTTGGTCTAATGGGCTAGAAGTTAGGACCCCACCAAGTTGACGTACCAAAAATGAATATTTATGTACATTTTATTTAATTTTTTAGCTAATATGTCCTTGTTTGGCTGTCCATTTCAACTTAAATTGATGACTTGGGTGTGGCAACTCTTCAATTTCCAAGGGACACCATAGTTTAGAAGTCTTACTAAGTCTTTGGTTCATTTAGTTGCTTGTTTTCTATTTAATTAGATATAGTTGAAAGTATGCATCTCTTCCAGTAGGTTTTCCAACTTGTATGAACTCTCTATTCTAAATAAGTGCTATTTTATAATTGGCATATTGTTGGATAATTTACAATGCCTCTAGTCCCACATTGGATATTGTCCTTAGAATTCCTAGACTAATTTAGATCACCTACTTTGAGTTTGTGCTTCTTTCTATGCTAATCATGCCTTTCTTTATACATTTGTTTTGTTATTTCCAAATGTTCTTTTACTTTGAGTTGGATTTGTCTAATCCTCTCAATAAATTTAGGTGTTGTAGTCAACTCATCAACTTGCCTTACTTGTTCATCTTGCTTATCAAAAACTACATCAAGTGGACTAGAAGGCAAACATCTCAAACATGCTTCAGATGGTGACTTATTAGAAGAAGAATGCAATGCTCTATTATATGAGTGCTAAATGTACGGAAGAGATTCATCCCATGTCTTGTGACACTTACTGTTGTTCCCCCTAATGAGCTATACTAAAGTCCTCTTGACACCTCCGTTTGGCTTTTTGTTTGTGGGTGAAAGGTTGTGCATTTCTTTAACTTGGTGTCCATCATATTCCATAATGTAGACCAAAACTTGCCAACAAAATATGTATACTTGTTAGAAATAATGGGCTTAGGTAGCCCATAATGTACCCATACATTATTAAAGAAAAAATCAAATGCTTCTTTTTCTATGATAGTCTTTTTACAAGCCGTTAGAATACACATTTTGTTAAACTTGTCAACTAAAATAAGTAATCATGTCCATGTCTACACAAAAGGAATGCCCCAACAAAATCCATAGAAACACTTTTCCATGGTCTTGTGGAAATAGGCAAAGGCATATACATTCTAATGTCCCTTCTCAAACCTGATCTTTCCAGTGACCGTTGGCCCTTTCCTTGGGAACCCGAAGGCTAGACGGAAGATAAATTAGGGTTTACTATTTTTGAGGAGGTCATTGCTCTGAGATGATGGATTCAATGGCGGATTCTTTCTGGGTTTTCAGAGAGCTTCGCAGTGGTATGTTCGTCTCGGCGTTCAGAGCACTTTCGGAATTTACTATTTTTAGTAAATTCTAATTTTGGCAGCTTTCCAGTTGGGTTCAGCTCGGTCGACTTCCTGCTTCAGTTTGGTCTGATGTTGTGTTCAGTATTGGCTCCGGGGCACATTCAGAAGGATAAGTTAAGTCATTTAATTAAAAAAGTCACGTTTTAAATATTATGTTTTAACGTTGACCCCTTGGCCTAGATTTAATGACTTAACGTTGTTTTAAAAAGTGGTCTCAAAGGGTGGCGCCATCATTAAAGTTATATTTAATATTTGATTCTCCTAAGTCAAAGCAAGGTTAAGAAGGGGCGCATTTATCAAGGTGATGACTCATTTAAAATATGATTATTGAGTTAAAAGGAAAAGGACGCCATATTGAAGAAGGAGTTAGGGTTTCGACTTGAAGATGAGATTAGGGTTTCATGAAGTCAGCTGGAATTTATATAAGGAAGACTTGGTTCATCATTTGGACATCTTTGGTCTATGCTAATGTTATGCTGCCGAAATGGTTGCGGAATTACTTCGAGGAATGAATGCCTCTTAGTCTGGGCTCGACTTCGTGCTTGAGAGACAGCACCTAGTGGAGAGGTTAGATTATTTGAGTGATTTTATAGTAAGTTTTTGCATTGTTGTAGAGTTATTGCCTTGAAGTTCAGATTTTTGCATTTCATACTTTCCTAGAGTTGCTGATTTGATACAGCAGATTCATGTTTGTAATCGTAAGTCAAAAAATACCGAAAAAAGAGTTCTGGGTGTTGAACATTTCTCATTGTCTAGGATAGGCGAAGCTATAGTTTAAATCTCAGATTTTTATGTTAAGTATTTATTTTTTAAGGAAGGATCGAACTTTTCAGCAGGCCGTACCCTTTGTTGCTGTCTTGAATTCCGTGCTACTTGCATTTAAGGCATTTGGGGTTTGTTTAAGTGTTTGATCTTGGTCGCCCTTGTTGTTAGAGTGCATTGCATTTTATCTCACTTCTTTCAGGTCAGATTTAAGGAAGTTACGAACTATTCTATGAATTTGTAAGTTGCTGATTATGTAACACAAAGTGCAGATCTGATACATCAGTTTATGAAATCTGCATCTTCCTTTATTGGTTGGTGTCAAGATTGCCTTATAACCTTTGCAGAGGATTCTTATTGTATGCACCATTGAAGAGCACCAAATATTCTGATTTTGCAGGCAATGATATGTTGTAAGCTGGCAGTAGTACTGACCAGTTGTTATTTTAATATTGCCTATTTGCTATTGTAATAGTCTAGCTTCTTCAATCATTATTGTAATAGTTATAGCTCCGCCCTATGGTAGCTACTCTCCCATCTTGGGTCAGCAAGCACATTCTGGGTGTCGAGTATTTCCAGTTCCAGCATTTAATTCAAGCATTCAATTTTGTAATCACTCCGTCATATGGTCGCCCCTCACTCCGCATTGGATTGGGTAGCACATACTTGGCGTTGAGTTATTTTCTGCATTTAGAATAGAAGACCCTCTGACCAATGCTCGCCATCATCGGCGCCATACTGGTTAGAGTTACAGCATAAGCAGTTTGTTTTGGATCCTCTGACCAATGCTCGCCATCATCGGCGCCATTCTGGTTAGAGTTGCTTTGCACGTTTTGGTTTCTCCTCTAACCTTAACGGGTGCTGCTTTGTAATTTGTAAATTGAAAAGCGAAAAATTTGGCTCGAATATTTCACATTCCTTTTTTCTTGTTTTAGGTTTGCTAGTGCAATATGATTTACAACTTCTAACAAATCTTGCTACTTCCTATTGTATTTTGGGTCAACACTCATACCTTTGTAAACGAGCCACTGTTTTTTCTACACCAAAGTGACTTGCTGCTTTGGAGGTATGTGCCTTCCTCCTCAACAGAAGCCTTTGTGCTCTTGGCACACACAATTTTTCTACTTTATATAGCAACCCATCTTGAAGATGGAAATCTTCTTCACTTTTTATAATTTCTTGTGATAGAAGCTCTTTTTATTTTATTGTTAAGTCTTTATCACGTCCATATTCTCCAACATAAGCCTCCTTCATGAAGGGCTTGAAGTGGGTTACTATAGCCATTATTGAAATAGGTGGTCTATATAACAGCTTTGTCACAAAATTGTTACTCCTTTTTTATAGTTGATTACCAAGTGATTGTTGAAGAAAACCTGTACATTTGTAGTGTCTTGCTTGTTGTAATTTACTTTGTGCTTGCAAATATGGTAGAGGTTGAAGATCAGTATGCACAATAGTTTCTTTACCATATCAATATTGTCTCCATTTTTTAATAGCTTGAACTAGTGCATATATTTCTTTATCATAAATTGCATAACCTCTAACTTTTGAAGTAATAACTTCTAAATGATAACATATATGTTTACCAACTTGAAGCAAGACAACAACCATTGCATATTCACCAACATTTGTTTCTACCTCAAATGGCTTTTGTATGTCAAGAAGAGCTAAAACATGAGCATGACCTATTTTATTTCAAATGTTTCACTTTGTTCATTACCCCAATTAAAGTTCCTTCCTTGTGACTCGGTTTGACGTAAAGGTGCAACTATTTAGGAAAAACAAGGAATAAGTTTATTAAAACTCCTAGTTTTTGTAATATTCTTTGATGTGGGCCAATTTACAATTGCTTCAACTTTAGATGGATCTATTCTTAGTTCTCTTTCTGATACAACATGGCCTATATACCAATGATTCTTTTTCTTTTTCAAATTTCTTTAGATTGCATTGTAACTGTTGTTCTTTTAACCTTTGCAATACTTGTTTAGTGTGGATTAAGTGTACTTCCCATGTGGTATTGAATTCATCTAGATAGGCTATTGCAAAGTTATCTATGAATTCCCTTAAAACATCAATCATCAATCTTATGAAAGTAGCAGGTGCATTACTCAAGCCAAAAGGTAGTACTAATCATTGATAAAGTCTTTGCTTAGTTTTGCAAGCTGTCTTCCAAGTATCCTCTTCTTTCATTCATACCTAATAGTAACCAGACTTGAGACCCAACTTAGTTGATCTAATAAATCATCCATCCTTGGTAGAGAATATCTATTATTAATAGTAATTTTCGGAAGAGCTCCATAATCTATGCACATTCTTCAAGAACCATCTTTCTTCCGTGCTATCAGTATGGGTCACCCACAAGGTGAAATGATAGGGAAAACAACCCCTTGCTTCAATAGTTCGTGTAGTTGCTTCTTGACCTTGTTGCTCTCTATAATGTCCCTCTATAATGTCTCTAACCAGGATATTAGCTTGATTAACCAAATTTTCAAAATCAAACACAAGCCCTACCACTTTCTCATCACTGAGATCCCAATGTGGGCAAGGTGAGAGCATACAGTAACTGAATGTGCACAATAATTTATTTCACTTACTAACAACAAGCTGCACAGTTTCTATCAAATTGAAATAAGGAAATGCAAATCGTGGCAGCTACACCATCCAATCTGTGTTACAATGTTAGTGCAAATATTAATGAGGGTATCCGCTTATAATATTAATGTAATTATCTGGCGGCTATGCCTTCCAGATTACAAATCCAAATATTAAACCCTTTTTTGGTTGTGAACCACGCAGAAATTTTATGATGGAATATACAAATAGCCGAACTTAAAAATCAATGCATGATTTGACTTCATTCTCTGCTGTATATCATTGCATAGCAAGTCCTTATTCAATTTTTAATTATTGCAGAGCAGAAATACTATTTAAGTTGTGGTTAGTAGCCATTTGTAAAATTCGGAATTATTAATGTAATAACAAAATGCAGTACCAGGTATAAACAGAAGGCTGCAACAATAAATACCAGGAAGTTGCTGCTATACCTGAAACTCTAAATTGCTGAATCAATGACTAAATTGATGTTTGGTAGCTGACTGTAAGGTTGTGCGGGCCAAACATGGACTAGTGTGACAAACCAAATAATTAAAAATGCCTTCTCATAAGCTGCGATTAGTTCCAAGGATGAAGTGGCAACTTTGTTATAATGTTTCACCAAACTTGTGAATCGCCATCCCCTTCATATTAATATGTGGTGCTTCAAACAAAACTTATGAACTTCACAAGGAAGTACGATTGCTCCTTTATATTATGGAAAAGCAAGATGGTAAAAAATTATTTGATATATATTTACAAGAAGCTGAAAGCTTCATATAGAATTTACAAAGATACACAATTAGCAAGTTTCTAAAAGAAACTGCAAGAGATCGAATAAATGATCTTATCAAGAATATTACACTATAATTCAACATTGAGCATTAATAAATTAATTAATAAATATAATCTTAATACCCTCTCTTAATGCTCAATCTATCAACTACACCAATTTTCCCCTTGAATTTTACAAACTTATTTGGACTGAGGGACTTGGTGAGAATATTTGTTGTCTGCTCCTCTGTCGGAACATACAACAACTGAACTGATCCATCTTCAACAAGCTTCCGAATGAAATGACAATGAGTTTCCACATGCTTGGTTCTTTCATGGAAGACTGGATTTTTGGCAAGTTTGAGAACTCCTTGATTGTCACAGAACAAGGGAGTTAGACTTGCTTGAGATATTTGCATATCCGCAAGCATCCGGCGAAGCCAAACTGCCTCACAAGCTACCTTAACTGCTCCTCGATACTCTGCTTTTGTCGAGGAGAGAGCCACTGCCTACTGCTTTTTATTAGTCCATGTGACTGCACCAGATCCTAAACTGAAAACATATTGAGAAGTTGATTTTCTATCATCAACCGAACTTGCCCAATCTGAGTCTGTGAAACCAATGAGTTTACAATCGTGACTCCTAGTGTACATGTAAAGATCCTATGCCTAATTCACATAGAAATTCAATGATAGATCTGTAACATCCAATGCTTAGTTTGCGCAGCACATTAATAGAGAGAACGACTTGATATAACAGAGTTATCTTTAACTTAGCGAGTTATTAAGAGAACCTTGAAGATCAGAATTCCCGGCACCGTACTCAAGCAAGCAATCACAGATGTATGCTATTAGGATAATGAACAACACTAAGTAAATGTCTGCTGACAGAATTATACTTCACGGATGAATGAAGCCCAACATAATTTATAATTGATAAATGATCAAACATCAATCCGTCATATATTTAGAAAATACATACTCCCAGGCAGATACAAAGCAGCAGTGAATTATGTCATGGTCAACACTATAAGGAGCAACGATGTAAAGTATGCAATCGAAGCTTACTACAAATACATGTCGGATGTTCAAGAGATTTTGTTACATCTCCCAGATGAATAGGTGACTCCAATATGTGGTGTGTCGGCACTTTAGTAAAATCTTGAAGTCTGTAAGATGCCATTGGTATCACTGCTTAGACTTGATCTCCCGTCGGTTGATGAAATACTACTGAACCGTTGATGAAAGGCTCGGCGGACAAGTCTGATGTCTTCCATTCCAGTTGCCACTCGACCCCTAGTCGTACCTTCAAGAATGATGTCGTTGAATCCAATTGTGGCCAGAGCTTGAGGCTCGGCCATGGAAATGATTGACTCCTTCCCCTAATCGCTTGTGGGGTGACGCGAGCCCAGGTACAATTGCCTCAGATGCTTTAGAAGTATTCACGATGACAGATGCTTGGGTCTTCACTGGAAATGGCAATGGATGCACCTTATAATTTCCTGCAGTGTATAAGACGACTCAGAAATGGTGGAATACTTGATAGATTTGAACAAACTTAGGAATATGTGGAAATACACAAAACACGAATCCCTCAGGCCTGTAGCTACGCCCAGTACCTGAGTGCTGCGCCAAAGCAACTACGTCCTTTGCACTCTCAACAAGACCAAAGTCCAAATCCGTGATACTTTTGCAATGAAAGCGAACTCCCTAAATATTGAAGGATTTGCCTCCTGGAATAGGTCGGCCAAGAATGATATATTAAATTTTAAATATTATTTAACAATAATCTAAAATTATTATTTATTATTTATCATTTATTTAATATTATATTATTATTACTTATTATTTAAAATTCAAATTTCACTTTGAGTGTTGATAAACACTATTTCCCGCTGGAAAGAAGGTAGGGCTCAATCAGGGACATGATAGTCCTCCTCGCTCAGATGTTGCTTGTCCTCAAGCAACTGCGGACCTGTGTCTATGTACATCGAGTCAAACAACAAGTGACGAAAGATATGATCCTGGGGGCATGGCCACTTGCACCGAGTCTTTTCACTGCTCTACTCTGATATTAAGTCCATCAAGTCCATCATCATGTTCCCAATGGATAAATGCGCCAAACATATTGATACCTAGATCCCAACTCATCACATTGACATAGCCAACAACCATCAAGTGGCGGATGTATCTTGAGAAGCTATCATCACCAACTAATCCCTAGGCTCCAAAAGATCTCCCATGGGTGTGCGCAACTGCTCTAATGACAACGAGTGATAGGGCCTCATCATTGCGCCAAAAAGGATATTTCCTATCCCTCCAAATCACCAAAGCAATCACGGTTCTCCAAGTACCCGCTAGGAGATCCACGTACAACAATATAGGGCGGGCATCTCTTATCATAGCATAAGGTAGAGGCCATACATCATAGCTTATCTGAGAAACACTTATTTTCAACCCAAAGTCTTGGACCAGTTGAGACTCCATTCCTTCCCAAGTGCTCCACTCAAAGGCAAATGCGTGTATGGTCTGCGCCATAAGTCCCTGAAGGAGGGCAGTCTCATGCTCCACCAAGGGGTCTTCCATACTATGGGGCTGTACCCTATCACGAGTAAATGCCTCAAGTGTTCCATAAAGAATCAATGACCAACCCAGATCTGCTCCACCCCTATCTCCATTCACCCATGAGGGCATAATACTAGTGGCTGGTCCACTAGGTGTGTGCTCTGTCACACCATGTATGTGGTGAACCTTCGGGTGACTCCCCCAAAGAGGTGATACCAATTCCACCTGAAGCAAGATATGTGAACAAACGATGAATTCTGACTCATACCTCTGATCTGATTGCTTCACTTGCTTGGGTGCCCTTCAAAGCTCCTTCTTTATGTTCCCCATGCCTCGTATCACCTTTGCCTCCTTCATGCTAGAGCCTATCAAAGCTTCATCTTTGACTCCTAAGGTAATATTGATCATGGGAAGAGTCTTCCCTCTTTGATTTTCATGTGTAAATGCCACCAATATCTGGTTACTCAAGAATGAGTGATTGTTGATCCAAATCAGAAATTTTGGACTGCTGACATACTCCGTCATACAGCCTTCAATCACTTCCTTGCACATTTTCTCATACTCTCCAACATGTATTGACCCACTATGAGTTTCCTTATGAGAATTATAACCCTGAATGCTGATCCCTTTGGCTGTCTTAACATGATATGGTGCAGATCATATGTAGATATGCTGCCTTGGTACCTTCCACTATGTTCTTCAATTCCTTCGAATCTACAAGGCTGATGCTCATTCCACCTTGTCCTGTGACTGCCCTCTGTATGAATGCTTCAAGAACACTCCTTGTGCCATCCAACTTAGGCAAGATTTGAACTCCCTCGTCCATGGTCACCTCTAAATGATTCTTCCAAACATCCTCCAGACTGTGCAAAAATAGTGGATTGTTAGAATGCAAGTCAAAATCTGAAATGACTTCATACCTTGGGATAGGGCCGTCTTGATCATCATGTGTGCGAACTTCTATCTCTCCCTCGTGGGATCCTTCGGATTCGTCTTCCATAGCTTCTCCTTGGGTCATCTTTATGTTGCCACTCCGTATGGATGCATTCACTGTGGGAAGTGGGTATCCTACTGTGTGTATGGAAACTGGGGCCATGCTTACCTTACCACAATGCTCATCTATCTCCTCTTCTTTATCCCTCATAGCAGCATAGTACATCTTACCCAAGGTGAGTAGATGGTCTTTATTCGCAAGCAAATATAGGTAGTTGGTCTTAACTACCGTCCAAGCCTCCTTGAGAACATGCAGTTCCTCCAAGTCATCATGTTTATCTAGAATTTTCCAACATAGTGCTGATATCACCTTATGAATATGCTCCAAGTGATGTAGAGTCAACCTAACCATACCTTTATTAACCTTCAATTGACTTTCCAACGGATGTGCACCCATGCACTCATGCCAGGTCTTGGGATGTGTCTCTTTCTCATATCTCTCAGATTCAGTCTTCTCCTCAGCTTTTTCCTCATCATACTCTATTAAGGGGAAGTTATGCTGAGTATGGTTTCCAGTTCCAATGCTCTTACACACCTCCTTTGCTTGACCCTTCAAGACTGTAAGGCTCTCTTGTGTGGCTGTATTGTCATCATAGTGCCTTGGGGAAGGGTCACCTTCGAACCAGTGTGTAGAATCTTCAACCACATGCTCCTTCACAACTATGATATCTTCATTTTCCTTAAGACCTCGCAATGTCAACTCCATCCCAACCAACTCTCTAGGCTCATCATCATGTGCATAGGCAGCTTTTGTTTCAGACATATCCAAACCATGATGCAATGGAGATAAAAGAATATCAAGTGAACTCATACCTCCTTGATGTGAACTCAACATGGCAGGTTTGGTATTCTCAATGATCCTTGGCTGTTCCTCCAAATTCTGTCCCCCGCAATCAGTTAAGTCCTTTTCATCATGGCAAACCTTCACTTCATCATCCTTGTGATATTCTTCTAACTCAATCTTAGAGTTATCCCTAAACTTCAAATCATCATACCTTATGGCGGTATCTCTTTGTTCTTCTTTGTCTTGAGCCTCCAAATAGTCCTTGGAATTGCTATCAAGTAACTCTTGCGTCTTGATGGGGCAAGTTTCTTTCTCATCCTTAGGATACTCCTTTATCTCAAGATCATGTATAGATAAAGAGTCGTGGTTCAAATTCGCATCCTCGGAATCATCATACTTTGTTATAATGTCCTCTTGTAACTCCTCATGAGGCAGTCCTTTGCATGTTAGCTTTGTACTTAACCTTATACACCCATTTGCAAGTAATGGGCTTCTTCCCTGGAGGAAGATTAGAAAGGACCCAAGTGTGATTTTTTTGAAGACTATGATATTCAGCCTCCATAGCCTTTTCCCACTCAGGAATTCCTTTAGCCTCTGAATATGTCTGAGGCTCATAGACACTGTGAATGTTGGTCATGAGAGCAAAATTAACTATATGTTGCTGTTTGCTCTTGTTTCTGGACGTTCTACCATCAATGAGCTCATCATCATGAAGATCGCCAATAGTCTTAGCCCACCATTTAGGCCGGAGAGGAGAAGTGCCAACATCAGATGTAATAGGATGAGTTGGAACTGGTAATGGATCTAGAACAGGTTCAATAGGTGGAAGATCATCATCATCCAAAGGAAATTCAGGTTGAGCATCATCAAAAATATAATCTGCATCATCCCTCCCATGAAATGAACCTAATGGAAGACAAACACCCAAATCAGAAGCCTTCAAAGGCTGATCCTCAAAATGCTATATAGACGAGGAAAGGAGAAAGGGTACTCGTTCTTCATCAAAGACAACATCCCGATTGAAGATGAGACGATTAGTGTCTACATCAATCAACTGGTAAGCCTTATGGTTGTCACTGTACCTTGTGAACATAAGCTTTTGACTCTTGGAATCCAACTTGGAGCCTTGGCATTTGGAATCCATACTGTTGGATATTCCATCATTCACACCCGTATGGTTTGTTTGATTGCTTATTTGTTATTAGTTTGTTTGGTTTGTTTTGAATATGTGTGTATAATTTGTTATTTGGTTGAATTTGCAAGTGCTATTTTAGAGCACACGGTTATCATTATTCAACATATATATTTGGAGATTGTATTAAGCAAATTGAAATGAGGAAATATTATCCTTGATTTTCTCTGATACATATATATGCTAAAGAGCCAAAGATTTTCAATGACTAATCCTGGTTGGGGAGGCAGTGTTGATCCTAGTTTTTAGTTAGCCTGGCGAAATAAGGTTTAATGTGCAAGTTATATCATTTAATTATTATTAAAGGTGACTTTAATAATAATTAATCATTAAAAGCATATTATAAAGTTATATTATAACTTTATGTCTAAAGGGGGTCATTTAATGACTTAAAGCACATTAAATGATTAATTATGGGCACCCACTTTGAGGAATTATTTTATAAAGTTAAATGTACATGAAATATATTTAATATTATTTTAAATGATTAAAAAAGAGCCTTCCAGAGGATCGACTTCTTCTTGAGAGATTATAAAAGGGATCAACCAAGGTTATTATTATTCATTTAGGATTTTGATATTTGGTTTTTGAAGAATTTTGCTGTGGAGAAGAAGAAATCTAGGGTTTCAGCCTTTTCTGCCATTTTCAGCTTTGGAGAGCGTAACTACTTTGAAGTTTGTGCATTCCGAGGTTGTGAAAGACCAGCTGAAGATTGCCTTGTGGATTGGCTTCATTCAGGAGTCAATACTGAGCTTCATTGGAGAAAGATTCAGAAGTTTGTTCAAGGGTTTCATTGACAAATCCAGAGACTTTGCTGCTGTTAGCATTTATCATAGTTCATTCCTTGCCGGGCCGTACCATTCAGCAAGTGCAGGCTGTACATGCCCTTACTCAGCCAGGCTGAACAGCTATTGTGCAAGGCGTCTGCTCCCTAGGTAGAATCTCGTAATGTCCCCTTCCTAGGCAGTACCGTTGTGTCAGTGGTTAGCCTATTATCCAGATCCTCGTAGGCTGGCAGATGTGTTTAGAGGATCACTTGAGGCAGTTATCCAGCGTTTGGGAACATTACTCCAGTAGTTGATTCAGGTTTGGGCCTTGGCAGACACTTATAGAGTGATTTTTAGATACTTACTATTTATAGTAAGTCGCAAAGTGTGAAGTCGCTATTTTGGGTGGCACTGGTTATCGTATCAGCCTCAAGATCGCACTGGGTTTGATGCTCTTGGTTGAGTGTTCCGAGCTATCGGCGACGACACAATTGAAAAGAATAATTAATTTGACTTTATAATATAAAGTCATTTTAATGAAATATTAAAGTTAATATTTAAATGGCAAATTATAAGGAAAGGGGGAAAATTACCATTTAATGAGTTAATAATTAAAATGTAAAAGGGACCCATTTAAATAAAGCATTTCAGCCTTAAAATACCGTCGCCCAAATTTCAACAATCACCATGTTCCATCTCTACGATATATTCTTTCAAGGACAACCTAACTCATGTTATGATTATTCAAATTTGTCTTATTTTCCCTCTCTCTGAAAGTATTGGGTTTGCAAAACAAAGGTTTTTGCGTACATTTGATTTTGAGGAACGTTCCCTCTTCAAGATCTGACATACTGAGACTGTGAAATATCAGTTGAAGATTGTCAAACATGGTGACTTCATTCAGAGGTTGCAGTTGTGCTTATTGAATTGATTCAGACAAAGGTTTCAGCAGAGATCCTTCATCTAGCAATAAGGCGATTTATTTTCTCTTGTTATGTGATCTGGCACATTCTTCTAGAGGCCGTACTATATTTATAGCTGCTGGCTGGGCCATACTTTTCTGTACCAGCAAAGGGTCGTACTTTGTTTGCAAGTGAAACGCCTTGCCTTTTGGTCTTCTGTCTTCTCCAGTGAGGGCGCCTAGATCTCTGGAGTCTTTTGCATCCGTTATGTGGCTAGAGACAACATCTGTGAAGCTAGCCGTACCTTCCTTCAGCATTTAATGGTGGCTGCAATAACCAGGTTTTTTTACAATAAATGTTCTTGCCTTTTGTCTGCATGTTTAGATATCGCCATTGTAATCATTTAGAAAGATCAATAAACTATCTAGCTTCAAGATCTACGTTGTATTCTGGTATTTAGATGCATCTGGTATTTTACATTATTTTTCCAGTCTTTTCCTTGCAAAATCGCATTTTCTCTTTATATGCAAAAACCTACAAAAAAATCAAAAATACAGAAAACAAACAAAACTCAGTATTTTCAGACAGTGTTTGGGTTGAGAGACACCTGGTCTCTGTAATCGCCATAAGTTTGAGGCTGACAACACTTGCTTGGAGATGGCTAAGAGGCTGTGAAACATTGGCTGCATTAGTTCGAAGGAGAACTCAACATTTTGCAGCAAGACATCCTTACAAGGGTTTGTTGGCTATTTACAGTCATCTTCATATTCAGATTTTTGTGACAGCAGGGTACAACAGGGTGTAATTGGTAGATCTGAGTGTTAGTTGGCATTGTTTGAAGTGGTTCGAACATCAAAGAAGCATCTAAATCTCAATTGCTCACTTCCTAGTGCCTAGCGCTAGCTTTTGGAGCTTGTTAGGGCATTTGTTTGACATTGTTTGCGAATCTGGGTTAGGATCAGTCACAACAGCAGAGTTATCAGTGATATCAGACCTTCATTGAGCTTCTACCGTGGCTGTAACAGTGTTTTGACATCAGCTTTATCATTGTACATTGCCTTGGCATCATTGATTATCATTTGGCTAGGGTTTTGAGCTGCTTTTGATCACTCTTTGCAATTGTCTGAAGCCTGATTTGTGAATCAGTCCAGTCTGATGTAAAGGACAACCAATGACTTTGTAACCAGCTCTTGAATGGAATAAAGAAGTGAAGTGTTGTTTCCGGGTATGATATTCTATGTTTTGTTTGATAAGTTTTGATGGTAACTTAATCATTTGATGTTTGTTCATGATATTCTAAATGCATTGAAGAAAGTGGGTATTGAAAATATTGAATACTTTGAGAGACATCCAAGTCAAAAAATTCAGTTAGAACTAGTAGGGTTCTTACACCTGTATCCACAAGTCTGTATAGACCATGGTCTTCAATACCAACAGCCATAGTGATGTGAGTTTACCGATCAACAATCAAACATTTATGTGCACTAAATAGCACATCCAATTGAGGAGAGTGCCGCATAATTTGACCGACAGAGAGAAGGTTTAATTCCATGCCAGGAATGTAGTATACATTGAGGAATATGAGACTCCTCCCACTAGACTGAATCTGAACAGTGCACTTATTGACAATGGTATACTCTTCACCTCCTCCAAAAATAATTGAGTCACTGAAAGGAGAGAAGTTTGTGAACCAATCATGTTGATGGGTGAAGTGTCGCAAAGCACTTGAATCAATGTACTAGATAGAGGACTTCACATGATCTGCATGTCTTTTAGCCATAAAAGTGTAAAAGGCAAGTTCCTTCTGCTTAGTGTGCTTGACAACATTTGCTTTTTGTTGAGACCCTCCTTGCTTCTTCAGTTCAGAAGCTAAACACTGACGACAATCTTTCTTCACATGACCATATTTGTGGTAGTAATTACACTGAATGTTCTTCTTAGGGCTGCCCGAAGGTTGACCTGAGCCTTTCTGCTGCAAAGACTGACCTTTCCCTTTGTTCTTAGCCTGAGACTTGGCTGCAAAAGCTTGCTCTATAAAGGATGAAGAGGCACTACCAAATTGTTGTTTTTAGTGTTCCTGTTGCAAAAGAATGGTACAAAGCTCCAAAAACTTCAGATCAACATTAGTTGATGTAATGTTGAGGGTTTCAACAAAGCGCTCATAAGACTTTGGTAGACTTTTCAAAGTGATGACTACCATGTCTTCTTCCTCCATCATCTGACCAATCACCTCTAACTGATCATGGATGTCCTGAATCTTTGTCACATGCTCCTGTAAGGACATTCTCTCATCCATCATGATGGAGAACAGTTGGTTCTTTAGAAAGAATGCACGGCTCTTGTCGGAGGTTTCATGCAAGGTTTTCAAATACTCCAAAATCTTAGTAGCTGACTTGCCAGACGGAACCTATGGAAGTTGATCATCAGTAATTGAAAGCTTAATGAGTGTCACTGCTTCACGATTTTGCTCATCAAACTTTTCCTGGTCTTTACCTGACAATGTGGGACGAGTAGTAGTACCTAGAACAATTTGATCAAGGCGGCGATATTCAAAGATTGTCATCATTTGCTACTTCCAGGTATTATAATTTCTGCCGTTGAATCATTGACTTCCTTCCAACATAATGCTGGTCAAAGATGCCATCTTTCATGCTTTTCGAAGCACCAAAAACAAGATACACAGAAGAGGCTCAAAAGAGTGAATGCACGGAACCCATGACACGAATTCCAATGTATTGAAAAGTTGAGGCAGTTTTAGGTACAAAAATTGAGGCAAACCTATTTGCACAAATCCCAATGCATGGATTTCGAGGCACCTAGAAAAAAGGAAGACAACCAGAAATCTTCTCGAAAAACCCAAAAAGAATTTGTGATCAAAACTTTTTTTTGGCTTCAAAACAAAAGGTTTTTCAAAAACCCTAGTCGATTTTTATTCCAAGGTTTTGAAAAAAATGTAGAAAACCCATGCACAGACTTGAAGGGTTTCAAAAATCGTGCTAGAAGAAAAAACAAGAGCTGGAAGATTAAAATGTGCTTAGAAAAGACTGAAAGTCGCACCCATTTCTTTTCAGAAAACGCACTAAAATCACGTTTTTTTTTAAGGAAAACAGGTTGCAAGAAAAAAAACATGAAACCAAGGTTGCGGCTTAGAAAATGAGCAAATCCGCGCTCAAAGAAAGATTGAATTTGCGCCCAGACAACACGCCAAAACGTGAGTAGGAAGTTTGAAAAACATGGGCAAAAATCCTTCAAAAAACGCGTCCAAAATTAAGAAATCGCCTCCTTAGAAAAGAACACGCATTCCAAATTTAGAGAAAGGGAATCATGCGACAAAAAATCATGTTAAAACTAGAAAAACGCTAACATGAATAAGCTACAAATGCGATTTTGCAACTTAGAGAAGCACGAATCTGAGAGATAAGAATGACGAGTGGGAGGAACAAACCACACGATCAAAAAACGAGCCCAAAAAATTTCAAATTATGCCTTTGAAATAAACCCACAAAATTTTTAACAGAAACAATGGTGCCCAAGAATCTCCCAAGGCTTTGATAACATATTACAGAAAAACAAGATGGTAAAAAATTATTTGATATACATTTACAAGAAGCTGAAAGCTTCATATAGAATTTACAAAGATACATAATAAATACAACATTGAGCATTAATAAATTAATTAATAAATATTATTTTAATACTTTAGTAGGCATGATAGCAAAATTAAAGTGAAACCAACATATATTATAAATGTTTTTATTGCCTTTTTAAGATTCATCTAGTGTTATGGGACTCGCCAGGACTCGGCGAGTCACGAGTTGAGTCACCTTGGTTGAGTCTTGGGGGCTCGAACTCGGCCGAGTCTTGGCTAGACTCGCTAGACTCGCCGAGTCCAGGCAAGTCCCGTTAATAGGACTCGACAACAGGCAAGGTTTGAAAATTGCAAAAAATTACATGAAATTTAAAGTTATTATTATTATTTTTTTACTTATTGTGAATGCAAAATGATGTACACCATGAAAGTTTGTATGGTTTTGGAGGTTTTAATTTGGG
>VDFB02355332.1:0-13201 GCA_007258455.2 Sequoia sempervirens | reverse complement strand
TCACCAATAACTCAACATGTTTCAACTATTCCAACTCAAAAAGATACCCCTTACTAAGGCATATCTCCTACTGCTACACTTTAGCCCCCATTTTCATACACTTTTCCCTTTGACAACTCGGTGTACACCTTGATATTCTTCCTTCTTGCACATTATTTTGTTAGGTTTGTATTATACATGTTAGAAGTGATCCATTTCAAAGGTTACAACATCATTCTACCTTGAAATGGATCAATCATCCATAAAAACCCTCAAAATCAATGAAAATCTGCACTTTTCTTGAGGACAGTCAGTTATAAAATACAAAGAATTGATTGTTGTTGCTTATTAGAGCATAAAAATGCCTTAAAACATGTAAATACAGGTTCCTAAAGCATCCAAACAGACATATCTTCAATGGCAATCAAGTTTTCATCAAATGAACACAAGAAAAATGCGAGAAATTGCTATTTTTTTGCTTTTTCCTGTAGCAGTCTGTACAAAATCCATACCAGCAACCCAACCTCCATAAAAATGACTTCTATGGCCTTGAATAACCTTTCCCCAACTTCTCAAACCATTTTGGATTGATTAGTTTACATTAAAGTGATTAAAACATCAAAAAACTACTTTCCCGCCCAATGTTGGATTTTGAAAATTTGAATTCTCCAACTTGAAATTTATTGAACCCCTATCAACTATAAAGCTTCTAAACTATTACATGGCATTATTCAACCTTATTTGACTGAATTAAAACATAAAAACACCTATCTAGTCTCTTAGGACACCATTGGTCTATTTGTAATGCATTTTAGTCCTATGGTCCTTATTAGGACCCTTAGGACTTTTGACTCCTTTAACATTTTTATCCAATTCAAAAGCCATTATAGGCTTTAGGATGTTATAATTGATGCTCTGAGATGCTTGACAAGTCTTCATGACCCTTGCATCCTCCTGGCTCTTGAAATGTTTCTTGAAGTGCTTGGGTGCTCTTACACCATTCTCCCCAAGAAAGAAAGAGTTCTTGCCCCAAGAAGTATCCAACTTGCTGCTGCCATAATACTCCTTGTTCTTGTATGTTTGCACCTTCTGATTACCAAGCATGAAATCTCCCAAAGTTACCTTCTTCCTTTTCTTCCAACCTGCATTCATGTCACTCAACATGTTAGTGTCAAAAATCTGTTTTGTTTGTCCTTTTTGCTGCTTGAACTCAGTCTGATTTTGTGCCCTATTTCTGCCTCTATGCCACTGATTTCCTTGTGAAGAAACACCACCCCTATTACCCTCAACAATAGGGCATTCAATACTTTGAACCTTAATACTGTCCAAGTCCCAAAGATTCTAATTTTTAGGACTGTATGCTTCATATCTCTGCTGCAACCTATCATTTCTCTTCCAACCAATATCTTCCCCTGTCTTACCCTGCACTTTCACCTGCAAATTCTTCTCAAAACATATCACAAAACTCTCATTAGACTACTCCAAAGGAAAAGGAACCAACTTATATCTACTAGCATCTTTATGCACCAAATATGTGTTGTGAAAATCATCATGCACTGTCCTAGCATACTGCCATGGTCTCCCTAAGATGATATGACCACAAGTCATTGGAATGACATCACAAAGCACCCTGTCATGATAAGATCCAATTGAAAAATCTACATAAGCCCTCTTACCAATCTCTACATACTGCATTTGAGTTACCCAAGTGGCCTTGTAGGGAGTAGCGTGATCAAATGTTTCAATCCCTAACTTGGTTACCATATCAACTGAAACTAAATTGCTATGTGACCCTGAATCTATGAGAAATCTGCATATTTTACCATCGCTCAAACAATTTGTTTTGAAAATAGTTACCTTTGGCTCTTGATGAAGTCTTTCTCCGTGCTTGACCATAAGAAACTCACCATCAGTCATAGGGTCTGCCATGAATGTTTTTGATTCCTCCTTCTTGTCTTCTTCTTCTTGTACCAAGTTAGCTCTCCTATCTCTACCCCTATCATCTTGTTCCCATTTAGGACACTTGAAGGAAGGATGCCCTGGTTCATTGTAATTGAAACACCTACCTGTGAATGGGCCTCTACCTTGTCCAAATCCGCCTCCTCCTCTAGGAGTGTATCCACCTCTTTGATCAGAAAATACCTCTTTACCTTTGTCATTGCTGCTCTTATCATTGATGCCTTGTCCTTGTTCTCTATTACCTCTGCCCCTATTTGAACTACCTCCTCTTCCACCATTGCTTGATCTTTCTTGCTTCCTCTTCACCTTTTCTTCTGCTCTAATGGCCAACTAAAAACATTCTCCTAATGTCCTTGGCAATTGCAAACCAATCTCATCTTGTAGATTATACCTCAAGCCATTGATATACTTGGCTACTTTCTCATCTTCTTCCTCATAACCTCCTCTAATACCAAGCTTGTGAAATTGCTCAGTATAGGACATCACATCCATGTCCTTTTGTCTTAAATTCTGCCTCATCCTCTTCACATGAATTGTGTAATCAGATGGTAGGAATTGTTCCTTGACCAAACTCTTCATCCTTGCCCATGTAGAGACTTTTGCCAATCCCCTAGCCATCCTATCATTCTGAAAACTAGTCCACCATGTCAATGTTGTACCTCTCAACTTGGTTTTGGCAAACTTAACCTTCCTCTCTTCATCCATCTCCTCAAACTCAAAATAGTTTTCTAAGGCATCAAGCCATCCTAACACCTCTTCACTATCCATCTTCCCTTGATGGATAGGAAAATCTATGTGACTTTTTCCTCCATGACCTTGTACTGCTTTCAACAATCTCAATAACCTCCTTTCCTTGGGGTCTTCTATCTCATCTTAACGGTTGTTCTGATTTTCCTCACATGCTCTTCATCTTCATCATTATCTCTTGTCTTCTTGTTCTTCTCTCCTTCTACTTCTCTCTCAAGATTGCTTATCCTGCTTGCATAGCTCTCTCCTTCCATTTTATTTCTTCCCCTTACTTTTGGCTTTCTCTGCTGCTTTGTTCTTTCTTTCCTTTTCTTTTCCGTTTCCCCTCAACCTCCAACCTCTAATCGCATTTTATGCCATTGTTGTTTCTTCAACTCTAAAGGACCTACTCACCGCTTCCGATAATTACCATGTGAGGAAGGTGGAAACCTTCTCAAAATGACTCAAAAATGAATATCAGATCAACTTCAAAATGGGTTTCAAAGAATTCAACAAAATTCCACCATATGAGCATGCCCTCCCTTGTAGCATATGCAACCTAGTTTAAGCCACTTTACACTCAAGCTTTCCAAAAAACTTACCAAATAAAATATGGATTGAGATACCATTTTAGGGCCTACACAACATATCCAAAAACCAATAATGATTATTTTGGACTAACATATACTTTCAATACACCTACCCTGCTCAAGGCTACTCAATTAACCTACTTTTACAAAGCAACCCATCTCTAACTTTATCCCCTAACCATGAAACTTTCAAAAGTCCCTTAAAATGTCTCAAAACCAAAGATTCCAAGTTTTTAGGCTTCTATGACACCCCTAACACTCTCAAGCACAAAAACCCTCCAAAACTTGCCTCAAAACTAGGGCCTTTTGAAATCTAGCCTTCCCAACACTTCCAGAACCTATTTTTGGACTTTTCACCAATAAATCAATATGTTTCAACTATTCCAACTCAAAAAGATACCCCTTATTAAGGCAGATCTGTAACACCCCTCTGTTTTGGATATTTGGATTGACAGTGTTTTCTTGGTAATGCTTTATTATGCTTATGATGTGACTGTGGAACTTGGTGATCATTTGATCGTGAACTGATTAGTGATGCATATGTTATATTATAATTTGATGATTGAGTCTGAATATGTTTTGACTTTAGAACTTGGTTGCTTTTGATTGCAATTGCTAAATGATGTGAAAGTTATATTTTGGTGTAATGTTATTTTATTCTAATGTTATCTTTATGGCGTGTTTTGGATTAACGTAGAAGATATTTGATTTAATGATGTTTATGCTAGTGATCATATCATTGATGTTAGATGCATCAATTAGTGATACTGTAATGGTGAAGGGCACATGATTGTATCACTCGCTTGCGAGCGCCCTACAATTCTGAGATTTTCTCTTCACGGTGTGTTTGATCATATTTTATATATATATATATATATATATATATATATATATATATATATATATATATATGAGAGTATATATATATATATATATATATATATATATACATATATATATATTAATGTATATATATATATATATATATGTATATATATATATATATATATTGGGTAATGCTCACATGCTCTTTGTTGCAGGTTGATAGGTACATGACATCGACTCCACCTGGCTTCATAGGTCTGGGCATGTCCATTTACCAACGGTAATCGATTGAGAGATAGTAGCTAGGTTTTCCATCCCAAGTCCGTCATCTTGTTGTAAGTTGTGGTGTCATGACTGAAGTGTTGTCCTTGTCATTATATAGTTTGATTGTTATGTATTTATTTAATTTATGGTTAGTGCTTAATTAATTAATCTTATTTTATAAAATAATTAATTAATATTGCATTGTTACTTGATTTAATTGTGAGTTAGTTAAAAGTCAAATTTAAATATATTGTAAATTAAAAAGTGATTTAATTAATTGAAAATGTAAATAATTATTTAAAATTAATATTAATTTAGCAAATCTTGTGTAGATAATATCTTGATTAAATAAATTATTTTAATTAAAATTGTAGATAAGTTGTGCTTTTAAAAGCTGGAAAAAGGACCAATAGTGCGATTTTATAAAAAAGAAAGCGGAAGAGCTTTATTGAATCTTTATTTTGATTTATTATTTTTTTATGAGGAGATTATTTCACACACAGGGAAGTTTGTTCTTGATTTTTTGGGGTTTTGGTATTTTCTAGGTAAAATTATTGTGGTTTTGGAAAGAAAAGATTTTTCAGAAGAATGTTGAAGGCAGAAGATCGAGAAAAGAGTTACAGGAAAGGATTTGGGAAGAGGCTACAGAAGGGATTCTTCTTTGAACAAAGGACTCCAGGTTTCATTCTTTAAATTTACTGTTATTTTATTGTTGTGTAAAAATAATCTAGTTGTTGAGTTTGAGAAAACCATTCCTCTATTTTCTTTTGAAAACGAATCTATGAATAGAAAACTTGATTGTGTTAAACCCTCGAACCCTCTGTAGGAAATTATAGTAGTAACTTCAAAAATTTCTTTAATGAAACTTAGTTTGGAAAATAACCATTTGAAAAGAAAATCATTTTGATTGTGAGATGCACTTAGATACCAAATCTTTATTAAAATTATTGAAAAATATGTTATTATATTAGATTTAATGGAAAATCTTCTGTTATATTATCTATGGAAAAATCTATTTCTCCAAATTATTTGTTTTGAATCTTTGATATCTATATATACACACAGGGGTATATATAGTTCATTTTATAAAAGACTTTATAAATAAATATATATTTGACGTGGATTTCGAGATTATATACTGAATAAAATAGTTAATCAAAAAAAAATTATATTGTTTTTCGAAATCCATGTATTATTTATTTTTATTTGTGTTTGAAAACGAAATGATTGAAAGAAAATAGTTTATAGAATTCTGTGTTTTTTTTTATTGTTATATTTTTTTGTGAAATCCGAAATCAAAAATAAAATCAAGTAAAAATTAATTAAAAAAAAAGAATATATATTTTTATTGGGGCGTTGGAGGTCGGCCAGGCCGTACCTCCCACGGCCCGTGGTTGATTATACGCAGTCACCACCGGCCACGCACAATAGCCGAGAGGTCATTGGCACAGCTTGGTCGGGACTGCTGCATCACAAATTCTTCCACCTGGCAAAGGGGGGCTGTGGCCTCCCTTGGGAGGTGCACAATACCTCCACTGCGTAGCAAAGTTCTTTTAATTTTTTTTTTAATGCGAATTTTTTTAATAATGTAAATTCGTATTATTTAATATGTGCGATTTCAATTTATATATTTTAAATATATATCTTTTTAATAATTTCTAAATTTTTTATTATTTAATATGTGCAATTTTCAATTTATATTTTTAAATATATATATATATATATATATATATATATATATATATATATATATATATATATTTAAAATTATAATTTTAAAAAGAAAAATGGATATTTGTTAATTTTATACTATGTTTCTATAAAACTTATTTTTATAAAATATTTTATGCTCTGATATATTTATATATTAATTTGAGGATGTGCTTTTAAACAAAAAAATTTAATATGATAATTTTACTGATATATGGATATAGTTTAATTGAGGAAATTAAAAAGCTATGTGATTATAATTAATTTTGTGCTTTGAATTAAATCGAATAGTTAAAATTAAAAGATATGATGTTATAGTGTAATTGTGTGAATTTGAATTAAATGATGTGTTTTGTTTTGAATCGAATATTCTCGAATTGTTAATTTATTTGTTTGATGAAATTATTGAGTATTGGAAATAGTTTTATATGGAGTTGTTTTTAAGTAATTGTTTTCTTGAGGTTATTCGTTAAGTCTATTGTGGTATTCTCTTCACTGTTTTATTGTGTCATATGGGAAAACCCTAGGTTTACCTTACCTTTCGTAAGAGTTTATGTTATTGTTAAGGACTTCCAGAGAAAGAATGCTTTTCTATCATGTTTCTTTTATTCTCCATGTCGAACAAATGGGGTTAAGGGTCTATGTAAGTCTTCCAGAGAAGTTCTCTAGAGTGGGATGTTTTGTGCAGAGGATCAATTTGTGAATCACCTTGGGAATGGTGTAGAGTTGTACTATTATGTTGTACCCGGTTTCCACGAACGGGGATTTGTGCATCCTGGGAAATAGGAGAGGGTAATGAGATTTGTACCTCCTTTGGAAGGAGTGTTTTTTCATATTTGGTTTCCTCCAGTGTTTAGAGTGAGTTTCCTTGTTTTGTTTCCTCGGATTGGAGGGGTTATGTTGTCTAGTTACCTATTGTGGTATTGTACCTTGTGTGTTGTCGATAGGGAGGGTTTCTTTAGGGGGTTCGCACACAAAGGGTGCCAGGTAACTCACCCAGAGTTTAACTAAGGATAATCTAAAGAATTAATGGGGGTCTTTCACACCAATAAAAGATAAAGAATGTCTCTCCGGTGGAAGCAAGTGAATGATAAGGTCTCCCACAGATGGGATGCATAGTTTGAGGGTCTCAAGCGGCCGGTAGAGGCAAGCCGTGGTAACCTAGGATGGGGGTCCGGTAGCCTAGGAAGGTTGAGCCAGGGTAACTCATGGCAATTTATGCATGACACTCTTCCTATGTCGACAGTTAATCAGTTAGTGTGTGATGTACATGATCTTTGTTCTCTGGAAGCATTGTAACCTCATGTTAAGTGATATTGTGATTGTAGTTGTTAAGTGACTTTGTGATTGTAGTTGTTAAGTGATATTGTGATTGTTGTTTCATTTTAGTTATGTTTTAGCTTGTGTCTAGTGGTAGATGGTCTTATGTAGGAATTCCTTGTTACTATCCCCTAGTACGGAGGGAGTGGGACCTTTTGGATTCCACATGGTCGGGTGGCGTGCATCTTAATTCGTTGGTTCTTCTTCTTGTTCGCGTGGTCAAGATTTCCAGATGGAGAGCTCGCGGGAATCAATTTCTTCTCATGCCTTGTTCTCTTAGTACTTATTGTATTTTATTACCCCTCATTTGTTATCGAGGTAGAATTTGTAATATGTTATCATATTTGTTGGATTTACCTCATTCAGGAAATGACTATTGTAATCTTATTGTAAACTTGTTGTAAGCTATATTGTTTGAAATCATGAGGCACTTCATATTCTTGGATGTAAATTTATTATGAATGGAATGTATGTGAACTTTAATTGTTAAGTAATTATATGATATGGTTTTAATTCATGTTCCGCGTTGGTTTAAGTAACACTGTCTCGTAGCCTTAGGGAAATGGTTGGCAATGGCTAAGTGAACTTGTATGTTAATTGTTCTAACTTACATGCTAATTTTTCTTATAAAAAATATAGTTCGTTTATTTAGTAAATTGAAACTTTCCCTAGGGTTGCGTGGTGGGACGTTACAAGATCTCTTGTTGCTACACTTTAGGCACCATTTTCATGCACTTTTCCCTTTGACAACTCGGTGTACACCTTGATATTCTTCCATCCTACACATTAGTTTGTTAAGTTTGTATTATACATGTTAGAAGTGATCCATTTCAAAGGTTACAACATCATTCTACCTTGAAATGGATCAATCATCCATAAAAACCCTGAAAATCAATGAAAATCTACACTTTCTTGAGGACAATTAGTTATAAGATACAAAGAATTGATTGTTGTTGCTTATCAAAGCATAAAAGGGCCTTAAAACATGTAAATATAGGTTCCTAATGCATTCAACCATACATGTATTCAATGGTAATCAATTTTTCATCAAATGAACACAAGAAAAATGCAAGAAATTGCTATTTTTTTGCTTTTTCCTGTAGCAGTCCATACAAATTCCGTACTAGCAACCCAACCTCCATAAAAATGATTTCTATGGCTTTGAATAACCTTCTCCCAACTTCTCAAACCATTTTGGATTGATTAGTTTACATTAAAGTGATTAAAACATCAAAAAACTACTTTCCCGCCCAATGTTGGAATTCAAAAATTTGAATTTCCAATTTACAATTTATTAAACTCTACTATCCAAAAACTATTGGATCCTTAATATCCAATATTATTTGAAAAAATTAAATTATAATAAACCTATCTAACCTCCTAGAACATTATTTTTCCATTTACAAAGCATTTTGGTCCTAGGGTCCTTATCAGGACCCTTAGGACTTTTGATCTTCCAACTACTCTCATCCATGTAAAATGCCATTATAGGCTGCAAGATATCATAGTTGATGTTCTAGAGTGGTTTATAAGTCTTCAAGACCCCTGCAACCTCCTGGCACTTGAAGTGTTCCTTGAAGGGCTTGGGTGCTCTTGCACCAATTTCAGAGGCGCCAGTCCTCACCAATCCTGACTACTTGAAGCCATTCTATATTTATTCTTTTTCTTCTAAACAATCATGTGCAACTTTCCTAACACAACGAAGAGAGGAGGGGGATGAAAGGAAAATTTCCTTCATGAGCTCTCTGTTTAAGAATGTTGAAGTCAAGTACCCACCTCTTGAGAAACAAGCTTTTGCATTGGTTAGAGCTTTCAAGAAGTTCATGCATTATATCCTTCGAAGTCAGATCATTGATGTGGTTCCTGATGCAACTATGAAGTCTCTACTTATGCAGAGGGAGTTGGGAGAACGAAGAGGGAAATTGATGGCTATTTTGGAGGATTTCAATCTAGATATTCACCCTATGAAACTTGTCTGAGGTCAAGGCCTGTCTAAAGCAATGGTGGATACTGGTAAGAACATTACTTGTTAGCAATACACAACACAGTCCTTTTCTAATGACTCTTGGTTTGTCGATATTATTTATTTCATGCTCAATAATCGGTGCCCAAAGGGAATGAATACAACTTAGAGGAGAGCACTGAGAATGAAAAGCTCCCATTATATGATCAAAGGAGGATTGTTATATAGAAATAATTTTGAATGGGTTTATCTATGATGCCTTGAGCAACAAGAAGCTGAGCACACAATTGTTGAATTTCATGGGAAACATGGCATAGGTCATGGTTCTATCGATTCTTTAGCACATCAGATCCTCAGATCTAGTTATTATTGGCCATGTGTGTTTAAGAATTCCCACCAACATGTAAGGATATGTCATATATGTCAAAATTTTGCATCAAGAGAGCATCATCCAGCCATGCCATTGAATCATGTTTATGAGGTAAGGCCATTTGCCCAATAGGCACTTGATTTTATTGGGGTAATTAACCCAAATTCTTCTGCAGGACATAAATTCATTTTGACTACCACGGATTACTGCACAAGATGGACATAAGCTATACCTTGCAAGAATAGCACAACGGAGGTAGTAATCAAGTTTCTCACTGAATGCATCGCAACCAGGTTTGGAGTACCCTTTGCACTGATATGTGATAATGACCCTGCCTTTTCTTCTGCCGAGTTCATTTCCTGGGCTTATAATCATAAGATTGTTTTAAAGTATTCTTCAAACTAATATTTGCAAGGAAATAGAGTTGTAGGATCTACTAATAAAAATCTCCTAAGAGTAATAAAAAAACTACTAGAGAACAATCCTAGAGAATGACATACCTAGGTAAGATTTGTGTTATGGGAAAATAGGACTAGGACCAAGGCTGTGTTGAAGACTTCACCATTTAAGTTAGTGTATTTCCTAGAGCCTATGTTCCCTATTCACTTGCAAATACCTATCCTGAAATTTATGGAAGAACTCTATTCTAATGATGATAGGATTGAAGTAAGGTTAATTGGCTTGCTAAAATTAGAAGAGCAGAGAGATGCTGCTTTGCAACAATTCTTTAGGCACTAGGCTATTGTCAAATGTTGGTTTGACAAAAGATCCAAAATCAAGGCCTTCAGGATATCAAACCTTGTCTTACTGTAGGATAAAGCTAATGAAAAGAAGGGTGACCACTAGAAATTTGATAAGCTCTGGTTGGGTCCCTATCAAATTGCTGAAATCCTAAGAGAAAATGCTTTCTAGTTGAGTAGTTTAATAGGAGAACCTGTTCCATTGCCTGTCAATGGATAGTTTCTCAAACATTATTTTGGGTCATGAAAAGGTCTGGAATTTTGTTGGGTTGTTCTGTTCGTTTTGTCTTTTTTATTTTTTGTGGGGCCCTTCATTTTATTCAATTGAGTAAGGGGGTTGTTATTTGAGGTATACTTTGGTTGCTAGGAGACAAGTTGGTTTAGATATTTTCAGGTTTTCAGGTTGGATGTTCTAAATTCATTATTTTATGTCCATTGTCAATGAGAGTTGTGGAAAGTCATTGAGAACAAGATGTAAAGTAAGCAATCTTCACTGACTACGATTGACTCTGTCACAAATCATCAAAAACATCTCCTTTTTGTAATGGTATATTTGTCTTGGGATAATGGTGTTGCAAGATTTGAGTGAAAAATCTGATTCCTTAGATGCTGTTATGAGGTCCATGGTAGTTTTCAACCCAATACAGATGTTGGACATCTAACATGTTGAAAAGAGAATTGAATAATTAAAAAAAAAGGAAATAAATAAACTCAATACTGAATGGGTGATTCCAATATCTCTACCAGGGCTATGGATGCTTGACTGGTAGTAGAGCAATGTTGTGAGAAAACTAGAGGTATCTCCATCGGAGCTATGGACGCTTGACATGCAGTGGAGAAATTCCCAGGATATCATTGCACAATAGTCAAAGGGAATCAACTCATGTAGTTCAAATCTTGTGCATCATTGTTCAAAAGAAGAGGAAAATTTTGTAAAAGGGTGATGCACCATCAAGCACACACATAGATTCAGGGGTAGCTAGTGTTGATTTACATTTGAGATTCTAGCTCAACATTGTTTACTGAAACTGACCCAACTGGAATTGTGATGTCCATAAACCAAGAGTTTTGGGTAACTGAATCCCTCAGTTTCTTGAAAATGGTTAAACCATTTTTCTAGCCAAGTCACCAATTGTTATGCCTTGCATAGCCAACCCATTTTAAATTTGATTAAAATGGGACCCTCTTTTGTTTTCGCTCCCCTTCGATTTTTGAGGTTTTTTGCTTTGCCTTAGCATATGCTTAATATGTTTATCTTGCTTGCCCAAGTGTTTTTCCAAAATTGAATATTGAAAATATTATGTTTTGGGCTAAGTTCGGGTTTTCACCCTGGTTCGGGATTTTCCTATCTATTTGGATTTTCCTGAAGTTCTTCTGAAATCTGGTTTCTTGTTGTCATTCGGGTTTTCGAGCTAGTTCAGGATTTTCCGCCCCATCTAGATTTTCTTGGATTTTGTTCAGACTTCAGGCCGACCTGTTTTGCACTGCGATTTAGGAATTTTTGGCCTTAGAAAATTTTTGTCTGGGTCAGATTTTTTTGGATTTCTGCCTAGCCGTCGGGTTTCTGAGTTTGGTCAATTTGGGCGAAGTCATTGTCAATTTTTAGGTTTTCTTCCGACCTCCAAATTTTCCATCTTGGCCATATTTTCTCTGATCTCCTCAGCTTCCCAGAAATGTGTTGGTGTTTGGAGTTTTGTTCTCTTGGTGGAATTCTGGTTCGGCCTGATTTTTTTTGAATTCTCCGTTTTGGCCAAATTTTCTCATTTTTCATTAGTTTTCTCAAAGTACAATGTTCTTAGTCATCCCGGAAAATCCGGTCCAACCGAATTTTTCTGGATTTTTTGGGAGGCGCTGTGAAGCGAAGAAATTTTGTAAAATTGATGATTCTAGTGATGAATTCTTGTGTTTCCATGCTTTAATTTGGTAAATTTCACCATTGTATGCTACTTATGTTCATTTTGATGATCTAGTGTTGATGCTTAATGGCTAATTTAATGGTTTTTATCATGATTTTAATCTAACACTTTGATGAAATGTTGTCAACAATTAGATTCTCATATTGGTTTTTGATGAATGTAGGTTGAGTCTAGCAAGGCAGCGGCTAGAATGGTTAAGAGAGAGATTGGGACAATGCGATGGGGCAGATTTGAAGAATAACATTGATACCATTGAATGGAAAACTAGGGTTTTGCCTATGCCACTTGAGGACAACTTGCAGAGGACATTCTTAATGATGAAGGCCATAATGGAGTAGGGTTTGGGCGACATGGAGGAAGCAGTTAATGCAAGACCGCATCGAAAGTCATGCTTCCTCATCATTTTTCTTTGCCTCTTCTTCATGCGTATTGGTCTGATTCTTGCCTCTGGTCAGTTCCCTTGCATTTAATGCATGTTGACTCTATTTCAAATTCCTTCTAGGTCTGACGTGTTTTGTAACTGACTTATTTTACAAACCCTAAACTGGGCAGACACATTTTTGACGAGTTTTATATATATGGCATTTCACCTCTTTTAAAAAAAGGAGGTTGTGGTTGGAGTTATAAAGTTTTAGAGGAGTTAAACAGGTAAGAAAAGAGTTAGAAAGAAATCCAACAGATCATTTAGCAAGCTGGGAGATTCAAAAGGTAGAGAATATGATATATAAAAGGCAAGTTAGGGTTTTAAAGGAAGTTAGACTTTTTCCTTTTTTACAGTTTAGCAGGAAGAGGAGGTGATGTATCTTCTTGATTTTCTTAGCATAGATGGAGATAGTTTA
>VDFB02355331.1:0-34678 GCA_007258455.2 Sequoia sempervirens | reverse complement strand
CAAAATAAATGGGGTGGTTATGCAAGGCATAACAGGAAGTGCCTTGATGATGAAGAACAAGAGGACACGACAACTTTACTTCATAATTATTTTGAAATTTGTTCTTGGAAATATTCTGATATGCTAGGAATTGACTTGAAAATTGTAACACACAACATTTTTCTTTTTGAAAATGCTAAACCCGTTCATCAAAAGATAAGAAAAATGCACCCTAACATAGCCTTGTATGTTAAAGCAGAGATTGAAAAACTCTTTGATGTGGGCTTTATTCGAACTATTGATTATTCTCCTTGGATCTCAAATATTTTCATAGTTGCTAAACCTGATAATCGTATTAGGATATGTGCAGACTTGAATAAAGCTTCGTTAAAAGATAACTTTCTACTTCCTACTATTGACATGATCGTAGATTCAACTACTGGACATGCTTTGTTGTCATTCATGGATGGATTTTCTGGCTATAATCAAATCCTTATTAATCCTCAAGATCAATACAAAACTTCCTTTACAACTGTTTGGGGAACGTTTTGTTGGGTTGTGATGCCCATCAGTTTAAAGAACACCGATGTAACTTATCAACGAGCAATGACATTAATATGTCATGATTACATCCACAAAATTTTTGAAGATTATGTTGACGACATCCTAGCTAAATCCTTAACAAGAAAAGACAACATAAATGTTCTTCAGAAAATCTTTGAACAAATACATAAATATAATATGCGATTAAATCCAAAAAAGTGTGTATTTTTCATAGATAGTGGTAAACTTTTGGGGGTTTTCATATCTCATAGAGGCATTGAGGTGGACACAAATAAAATTGATGCAATTATTAACAGGCCACCTCCTAGGAACATTTCTCAATTGCAAACATTACAAGGCCGAATTCAAGCTATCTGTCATTTCATTGCATCTTTAGCCGATCGCACATTACCTCTCATGCATCTTAATAAAAAGGGTGTACCTTTTATTGGGATGAGGATTGTAAATAGGATTTTGAGAATTTAAAGCAATACCTTGCAACCCCACCTGTTTTACAACCTATCATGCCAAACAAACCGTTTATCTTGTACATAGCCACATCAACCCATACTCTTGTAGCATTGTTGGTTCAAAGGGATGATCGTGGAAAATAACATCCCTTTTATTACATTAGTCAAACTTTAATTGATTATGAAACTTGATACTCACCAATTGAAAAACAATGCTTAGCCCTTGTATTCACTGCTAGTAAATTGCGACATTATTTAAAACTAAATGCTAAAATACAAGTCGTGACAAAATTTGATCCTCTTAAGCATCTTTTCAACAAAACGGATCTTTCTGGACACTTAGCTAAGTGGGTGATGTTGTTAACTGAGTTTGACCTAAAGTTTGTTTCACAAAAAGCAATCAAAGGACAAGCCTTAACCAATCACTTAGTCGATACTCCTTCTCCTCTCGCTTTACCTAATCATGACTCCTTTCCTGATGATAGTGTCTTGACCATTGATATTCAAACATGGGAATTGTATTTCGATGGATCTAAGTGTAGAACATGTTTCAGTGCTAGAGTGGTCTTAATTCCGCCTGACGGATAACCTCTTCCCTTGTCTTATCAACTAAATTTCCTATGAACAAATAACACAGCTGAGTATGAGGCATTAATCACGGGTTTGTGAGATGCTTTAACAATGGATGCTAAACATATTAAGATCTTTGGTGATTTACAATTAGCTATCAAACAAATCAATGGTACATATCAAACTAAACATGATAAGTTATTAAAATACAAGGATCTCACAATGAAACTGTTAGAGAAGTTTGAATCATTCACTATTGATAGCATCCCACAAAAAGATAATCGACATGTGGATGCAATGGCGAGTGCAGCCTCTCTTATATCCCCACTCGATCCTTCAACAAACTTCACCTTCGTTATTCATCCCATCATGAAACCTTCGATTGATATTCAATTAGAAGAAATTTTAACAACAAATAAAGATAACTCGTGCGAATGGTATGATACAATTTACCATTATTTAAAATATGGTACCGTTCTCGAGCCCACAACAACAAACACTCGAAAATGCTTACATAAACTAGTAGCTAAATACATGATTCTTGTTGATGTGTTGTATAGAAGATCCTTTAATGATATCTTACTAAGGTGTCTTAAGGATTCTAAAATCCCTATAGCCCTTCAATAGGCTCATGTTGGTTCCTGTGGAGGTCATTTGGTAGGAAGGTTGTTAGTACAAAAACTATTATGTATGGGTTATTATTGGTGACATATGGAGAAAGACTACTTTGCTTATGTTAAATGATGTCACAAATTTCAAGAACATAGCAATTTGATCCATGCTCCTACTTTTGAGCTTCGTGCCCAAGTTCCCATTTGGCCGTTTTCAGTATGGGGATTGGATCTTCTTGGAAAAATTTCACCTCCCTCTTCTATCGAACATACGTTTATCATCACCACAACAGATTATTTCATGAAATGGGTGGAAGTTATTCCTCTTCGTTCTACAACTACTGAATTAATTTGTCGTTTCATATTGGAACACACAATTGCTTGCTTTGGACTCCCTTCAGCAATCATTACAGACAATGGAACCTCATTTAAGAATAACAAAGTCAAGAAATTTCATGAAACATTCAACATTCAACATTGATTTTCAACACCATATTATCCGCAATCTAATGGACAAGCTGAAAACACTAATAAGATTCTAGAACAAATTCTAAAGAAAACTATTAACAAACATCGTAAGGATTGGCATATGCAATTACATTATGCGCTTTGGGCTTATAGAACGAGTGTTCAATTATCAACAGGAACTACAACTTATAACCTCGTTTATGGCACTGATGTAATCATGCCCTTGGAATTAGAAATTCCTACACTGTGAATTTCTCTTCAAGACATTATTGATGATGCCACTTATAAAGAACAATGATTACACCAACTTGAGATGCTCGATGAAAAGCACATTAACGCTCTTGAGCATCTCCAAGCTTCCATCAAAAACATTAGAATGAAAGCATAGCTCGCATGTCATTCCTCGAACATTTTGTAAGGGTGATTTTGTTCTTTTTCAAAATCAATGAAATACTAATGTTGACATTGAAGATAAATATAAATTCAGCCCTAATTGGCTAGGACCTTACATAGTTTACACCAGTTATGGGTCTGGTGCTTATGTCTTAAAGGAGCTTGATGGAACACCCCTTAAGGAACCTATTAATGCCACACATTTTCGTTAGTATTACCTCTAATCTCTTTGCATAGTATGATAGTTAAAGCAGTGTTATCTAAAGTTATTTGGTGTTATTTTAAATAACTTTCACATTGCTTCGTTCTTGACAATTAAGTTTGTGTTTGTCTTGAACACTAAGGTAATTATTTAAGTTCATTTTATAATTACCTTAGGATTCATACTATTCACCTTTGTGTTATGTTAAGTTAGATCCTTATATGAGTTATAGGTGTATTTAATTTAACATATTATCTAATCAACAATGTTGTATCTACAATAAAACTGAAAAATGTTTTAAACTAGATCACATCAATCATATTAAATCATGAAGATATTAATTAAATACTTTTACCATAAGTCATTTAATTAATCACATTGCATTTAAAATTCAAACATAAAGAGACATATCCTAATAACACCAAATGCACATGTCTATATATATATCAAATTTTTTATACATCTCAATATCACATACAAAATCACAAAGGTCTATGAGAGCTAGACCCCTTGAGCTCTGGTGCTCGAGATCTGGACCCTAGACGTTGTGAGACAATCGTGTGTGACCGTGACCATGAACTACCAAGTCTAAGTGCATACTCCAGACCCTATACTTGACCAACAACCACAAGACGCTCATTTGTCATTCGATCTCTCTTCGCTCATACCTATGCAAGCTCTACATGTAGTCTCTTGATCTTTGTTGAGGTCTGTAATGATTTTCTTGCACTCTCAGCTTGACAGACTCATCTTCTCACGCTCTCGTACACCTCCCCTAGCCTCACAAAAGGTCTAAGTGACTATGGCTCCTCCTCCATGATTGGTGGGGCACATAGTTAGGATCCATCTCCTCCTTTTCGATGGATGAAGGCACTATCTCCATGGCATCCTGATGATAGAACTCTCGCTAGTCTCTCGTCACTCTTACAAAATAGACAAGGTACACAAACAATAAACATCATCATGATATATATATACATATAAACAAAGCATAAATACTCAAGTACATGTGTAAAATTAAAAACATCATAACCAATGTCTCCGGATGAATGAGGAATATCAACCTCATCCTCTATGGGGGGCATGGAGGACATGCTAGCCTCTCTTTGACTGTGGGTGCCAATGTCTGTTGTAGCTACTGCATGTGATCTAGTCTCGTAAGTGTGTGAGGACTCTCTATGCTTGTATTGATCCTCAATAGCTACCTCATCACCCTCACTCAGGGGTGGCTCTTCCTCATAATTCTTCTCCTCGTCATCATCCTCTCCTCCATCCTGGTCCTCATAGTCAGGATCAGCCTCAGAATTGTACTCATCATAAATAACATCAATAAATATGTTTACTGGCTTGTATTGTACATCCTATACTTTGTCCTCTGGCTCATCTCCCTCATCTGGTGTTGGTCTTGCTTCACCTATAAGGACATCCATGGGGAACACAAGAGCTAGTTGTGTAAATGACCACCACTCCTCGTGCTCATTTGTGTTGCTGACATCATCAGCATCAGACGCTGGTGGTTGGTCATGATCTGAATCATCAGAATCAATCTCAAAAACATGATCTATAGTAAGCCGAACAGTATCACCTGGCCTTTGGGAACTTTGCACTAATCGTATAATGAAGGGGCATGCCCTTGGTGGTCTCTGCACCTATCCAGACTATTGCATGACTCATCCATAGTAGAAAGGTAGTACAATATAGTCATGCCTCCTAGCTAAAAACTTGTCCATCTGCATCCTCCTCAACTGTTCTATGGGATTTGGCCACTGTAGGGTGAGTAGATAAGGTCTCCATAAGATCTTGTCTCCCTCTAGCCATTCAAACCTCACCCTCCAAAAGTGTAAATCTTCGTACTACCATAGGCATTGCAAAGAATAGCCAAATGCTCGTGGATATCATGTAGCTATAGCACAAGGGAATCTGACAGGCCTCGTGCATGTGATATGCTTGAGGCACCACACCTACAGAAGCATACAGTGCACCATATTGTCGATCTCTTGAAACACAAACCTGCCAAGATCATAATATAAGTGTGCTAGAATTTAGCGGTCCCAAGCATAGACTGTCCTATGCTCATACATCCCTCGGATCAAATGTACCAATCCTCCATCTAAGTGTGTCGCTCATCCATCAATATCGAGAACAAGAGCCACTGTGTGCATCATAATCCATCTAACAACAGGAGCTCCTAAATATAGAAGCATGGGAAGCTCAATCTGCACTCTAACACGCTCATCATGAACAAGTCCACCTAGGCAATACTGCATGTCCACCTTCTTCTCACGGAATGATCGATCCCCCTGGAAATATACCCGCTCTCCCCAAATATGAACTTGAAGAATACAGTGTACGTCCTCAAACCTAATGGTCATCTCCTCGGTGGGAAGATGAAATGTACAAGTATCAGTGTCCAAACGCTCGTACAGGGCCATAAGCATGGCATCATGGTACCTCATAGGTGGCATAAGATATTCCTAATAGATACCTACTGCTTGTAAATTCTCTATCTCTGTTGTCGATAGCACTGGAGCATGATCTCTCATAAAATTAAGTTTCCTTCCCCCTAGCCACTATCGTGACCAGGCAGGGACCTATCAAAATTGTCACAAAATGCTCAAAAATGTGTCTAATCTCTTCATTTTTTACATATTTCATCATGCAAGTGTGCTAAAGTAAATCTAGTGTGGTTTCCTAATAGACCTAGACACTTTAGAACCCTTTTAGGACATTTCACAAAGAAACGAGACACTTCACGAAGAAACGGGACACTTTGTGAACAAATGGGACACTGCGAAAAAAGGGGACACTTTGCAAAAAAAAGTCCACAATCCTAAATTAACCTATCCATGCATTAAAAATCATTAAATTATTACAAAACCACAAGGTGAAATTTGCAAAATCCACTCACCTCATAATACAGCTTGTCGTGCACCACCTGCTCTCGAAGCTCATCCAACCACGAAGGTGTGTAATCCCATCTACTCGACATCTCCTCGTCTCACTCATCACTCTCAAGCTACAAGAAGATAAATTGCAATAGTAAGTGACAAATTACTTCCTTCCACTTCTCTTAACCTCTTTTCATCACTTTTACTTTTATGCATTAACTTAGGGTTATTTTATCTTAAGAGTTCATAAAACATCTTTTCTTCAAATCAGCATAACGGGACCTTGAGTAATCCATTTTCAACGTCATTTGATGCGTTGGAATCATGATTCTGCACCCAACATCATCAATCATCTATCGTTACATGGCATGGTACTTGGAAATTCCCTACGATATGATATTTCTTAATCGACGTGGCTAGATTGCTACCTTGATTTCACCTCTGTAAAGCAAGCGAAATCAAGGGGGGGCATACATCTACCCTCAAATTGGATTCCTAGGAGCTATTCAAAAGGATTTTTGGAAAATTAATGAATGCATGTTAGAGGATGTGGCTCCTAATGTTGTGGTTTTGTAGATAACTACATTGGGGGCTTCGTTCTCCCATCTTTTGAATGAGTATCCTTTTATGTAATAAAGTGCATTGTTTAGAGTCCTTTAGCTTACATATGCATGTAGATTCATATGGGCACTAAAGTGAGGGCTAAATGTGATGTAGAAAATTGGACCCTCTTGACAAAAGAGACAATTTCACGTCTAATTAGACCTACTTTTGAGTACCTTTACACTATTCATTCTTCAAAACAACATTTATAGGCCCCTAAGACCCATTATTTTTCATCTAGAGGCCTGTTTCACCTGAGAAATCACTTAAAACGCAAAAAATAGCACTTAATTCTTTCATATCTCGAAAACCCACCTTCAAAAATTAATAGTGGGACCCATTCACCACCTTGGGCGAATGAGTCCCCTCTAGTGGGACCCCTTCGCCGTCCCTTTTAAGGGAAAATTCAATTTTGAGCGGGAATTTAATTAATTCAACTTAAATTTTTGGTGAATGTCAGCCTCTTAAGTCTAAATAATGGGAAAATTAGGTGTTGTTGCTTATAAATACTCATTTTAAGTCATTTTACACATCTTTTAGTCATTTCTCAAAAGCAAATTCTAAGGTCAAGTCTTCTACAACAAGTTTCATTAGCAAAGTTGAAGTTTTAGGACAACAAACTAGGGTTTTTGCAGGTCTTGAAGCTCACTTTTTGGATCAAGATTCAACATTGCAAAGGGTTGATGATGGATGCCTATGGTGAATCATGGAGAAATCTAGGTTGAGGAGATGAACTAGCCATCAAATCACGCCTAAAGACTTGGTTTCAAAGTGATTCCATCTTCCATTTTCTCTCTATCTTCAGATTAAGGTTTGCATTTCATTTACATATTCCATTTGCATGTCCTTTTATCTCTATTTTTGATGTGTTGTAGGATTTCTAGGGTTGAGGTCTTGCATCACTCAAATCACATTTGCATTTCTTATTCTTGCACAATAGAATAGGGTTTTTAACATACTTCATACTTTCCTAGTCTTTAACACATCTAAGGCTAGGGTTTTATGCAGATTTTTTCTCTATTTAAGGTTTAATTACCCAACTAGGGGTTTGACCAAGGAAAACCCCCAATTAGACAAACAATTTTAAGTTGTTTTGTAGGAATTTTTTTTTAGATCCCAACCTGAGTTTCCGTCAGAAAGTGTTGTACAGTTGTCAAGGTGCAGAACAGAAACTTGAAATCACATAAATTTAAAAGTGGACTGATTCGCTATGCATGGCGAATGAGTCCCTCCTAAGGTGCCATTTTGAGTTAGATGTAGATCCAAACACCTAGTTGATAGAAAATAGTTTATGGGTAGAAAAACCTTGACCTGGGACTGATTCGCCCAAGGTGGCAAGTGAGTCCCAGTCAGTTCAAAATCAGATTTGATAGATTTCCAAATTGCTTTCCAGTCCTCTTCAATTTTCCAAGTGCACACATTCTGAAGAACAACTCTCTGTTTGGTTTAATTTACATTTTTGTTCATTCTTTTATACTTTTTGCAAACATCACTGTGTTTTCAAACATTGCATAATTCTTAGGTTTTGCATTCATAATCAGTCAATTACTTAATTTAATTGCACTTAGATCATTCCATTTAGACTTAATTTCATCATAAATTTCCTAATTTGAGTGAACCACATTAATTTTTCATGAGGTTTATCTCTCTCCTTTTAGGTGAAACATCCTAAGAAGTGCAAGAGTAGCCTATAAGCCTCATGCCCAGAAAATATATGGTTCAATCCTTATCATAGTCATGGGGGTATGACATTGATATGGACCTCTTGGGGCTCACCTAGTGAATACCTAGCTTCACTAGCCCTTGTGAGCGTGTGTTTTCTTTGCATAGTGGACAACGCGTTCCACTTGTAAACCTTTTTGGACAAATAGCCCAGACCTGGTCCACTGCGTTGCATGGCCATTCGAAGTTTTATCCATTGCATTTTTTTCTTTTCTATCTTTGATGGTGTATGCTAGCGATTTGGTTATGGCTTCATATATCATCTACATGCATGTTCCTTTGTTCCTATCTTAGTTTTCCATAGGATCTTAATCCTGGGGGCTTGATCATCGCTCTTGATTATTGTCATCCTATCTTACTAGAATTTGTACATTTGAACCCCTCTTGATTGTGTGGTTGGATACTTTATTGTGAGTTTGAAGAAAGTTCATCCTCGAGCACTAAAGTGGGGGCTAAATGTAGTGTATTAAAATGCATACCCTTACATTTTCACACTTGTTTGTGCCCACCTTGCTTTATTTATGCTTCTTTATGGTTTAATTGGTCCTATTTTGCATCCACACAGCCTAATAAATCATATATTTTTATGGAAAATCCCAACAAACACCAAAAGATAAATGATCATTTAATGATTTTCTCTATGTGTCCTTGATTTGTGGACTAGGACTAAAACACCACCTGGGGCGTCTTTGTCCTCCATGGGTCTTGGGACCCTAATTTTGATTGTACTTGAAAAGGTCCCTTTTTGGAGTTTGTGCCCTAAGATTTGAGCCTTGAGACTAAGACACCACCTAGGGTGTCTTAGTCCTCCTTGGTTCATTTTTGAGATTTAATTTCAAATTCTGGTGGGATTTAGCCTCCTTTAATTAATGATTTCATATGTCGGCTTGGTGTGGTGTAATGTCAGGATATTACGCATAGATAAGTATAAATAAAAGGTTCCTCTATTCATTTTCATAACAAGCATGTTCAAGTATTCATTCCTAAGGAAAGTTTTGCATTCAAGAGCATTTCATCAAGTGTTTGGAGTCATCATCAAGATCCAAGCATCATGTCAAGGGTTTAGTGCATCCATTCATGTTGTTGAGCCAAGATTGTGGATGTAGCATTGAAGATCTATTTGCAAAAATTGTTCACATCATATCCAAGGATCCAAGATCTACATTCCTCATGGCCACTACATGGTAGATTGCAAATTTGCTTCACAAGACATAATCCAAGGTGATATCATTTACATATTTCATGTTTCATGCTTCATTTCATTCATTTCATCATTTGGTTTAATTACCTACAAGGGGTTTGTCCAGGGAAAACCCCCATTTACCAACAATCAACAAGTTTTTCCTCTCTTGCATGTTTGTGATTGCAAATTTAGGTTGAAGCTTGAAGATCATTTGAAGTGCAAAGTTGAAAATTTGTGAAGTTGCATTCCACAGTTGTCATCTTCACGGAAACTCACCTACAGGTCAGATTTGGAAGTTTTAGGACCTCAAATATGAAGGGAAGCAAGTGCAGACCTTGGAGTTTAGGACCACATTCAGAAATTTTAGAAATTCAAATCGAGACTAAGACAACAATAAGGGCATCTTAGTCCTCCAAGTGGATTTTTGCTGAGATTCTTTCAGGTCATGTTCCAACATCTGAAGATTATGCATTTGCCTCAAAAAATAGCAACAGGACTAAGACAACAATAAAGGCATCTTAGTCCTCCATAACATGTTTTGATAGCATTTTTTCATTTCCAGAAACCTCATCACATTTTCAGACTTCCCAAGTACATACCCCCTAACTTGTGGTTTAATTTTGTCATTTGATCTCTTTATTTGACTTGCATTGCCTGATTTTGTGAGTTGAATATTCATTTGTCTTCTCCAAGCATTTTCCTGGTAGTGAACCCCTAAAAGCTTAAAGAACCCCCCCTAGGTCCTCCTTGTTGAAAATTGACTCACCTTGTGAGGTTGATAGTTGATCCAATTAGGGTTCCTAGGACATTATTGAATGATAATAGGAGAATAGTGGTGTTATATGACCTAGGTTATAAAGCACCCATTTTCCTATTGCTCAAGAAGATGGATGTTGCAACGATAAATGAGGAAAAAGATGTTGGGACAATGAACAAGAATGAGGTAAATTTTAATTTTGAATTTAGTTGTGATGATTCTATACCTTCTTTGGTGTGATTATAAGTGGGTGTTAAACAATAAGAGAGAATGGAAATGGGAAATTTTAATTTCCATTGAGTAGTAGTTGTAGATTTATATAAGGATGTAGAAGATTTTGATTGTTGTTTGGATAATACATATTTGCATGTAGAAGTTGTAGATGATGGTGGAGGTGGTCGGTTTGTGGTGGGTTGAATCCCACAAGAGTAGAGAGGAGAATGTATGGTATTAGGAGGAGGATGGTACATGGTGGATATAAGTCCATAAGAGGAGAGAAAAATGGAGTGCATAGTTGTCGGAGGAGGAGGTTGCTTGTTCCAACTAAGTGTTGGAAAAGGAGAAAGAAGAATCAATTATAGGTACCAAATTCAATGATGGAGTTTGTTGAGGATTGTTTGGAATCTGAAAGGGTGGTACTACCACTCAACTCCATTTTGTGAATCCATATTCACAAAAAAATTCGTACCCCAGGTGTCTGATGCAAGGGCATCTAGGGGTACTAGCAATCTTGCATCATAAAAAATATTGTTATTTTATTTTATTCATTCTCAGTAAGGGCTTAGGGGTTAGAAAAGAATAAATTAATTAATTTGCAACTATATAATTTCCTTTTGCGAAAAATTGTAATTGTAATCTTGGTGGAAATTATGCAACAACAAATGTTTCTAAGGTATAAATGGGAAAATATTCTTCTTGGGAATCCCATTTCAAGGTGGGGACCACTTGGGGTGCATGTGCTTGCATTTTCAATTGCATACCTTGCATGTATTTTCATGTTTGTGCCACAACCTTTGCATGTTGGTGCATGTTCATATTTGGAGTCGTCGGGGCTGTCGAAGATCATTAAACATGCTAGAATTGACCAAATTTTATTGGCCATGGTTTAGGTGCCTATGTGAAGGCCATGCGAGCATTGATTAATTTTATTTGTTTATGATTACTTCCCAAAATGGGGTGTGGGTTTTCCAAGGAGTTTTTTTTCTTGTGGTTTTGAAAAACCATAGTGGTTTTTTCTCATTAACAATCTATATATTCAGGCCTTGTCATTTGGGAAGATGGATTTGGGATTTTTTCTAGGTGAGATGGGGAGATGTTTCCAGATTGAAGAGAGGATTTGAATACTCCATTGTTACATATTTCTATTTGTATAGAAGCCCATGTTTTTGGGAGCTAGTGAGCTCCACATTTTGAGAGATAGTGAGCTAGTGAAGTTCATGTGAAGGGAGCTTGAGAGATTCAGTTGAAAGAAGGTTGAAAAAGACCAAGAAATTTTTGTTGCAGGTTTGGAGGTGTCCTATAGAAGCAATAACATTAATGATTTCATGGTTTGATTGTAGTAGTGATTTCTAATGAAGATTGTAGGGTGAAGATGCTAAAAGCTTGTGATAGAAGTCAAATTGAAGGAGATAATTTTTATATTGATATTTGTTGTTTTGTATTAGTCATATTTCATATTTTTAATGATTTTCATCAGCTAATATGATTGCACAACCAATAGTTTCAGTTATTCTATGTAATTCTTGAATTTCTAGAAGATTTTGAATGAACAAATAAAAACACTTTCATATTTTTGTGTTGTTTTAAACCATTTATATAAGTTAAATTTTTAGATTGTTGTATGTGAATGAGGGTTGGTTTTTCCCTTCATCAAAACATAACTACATTTGGCAAGTGTGATGCCTTATCACTCTAATAATCTCACAATCCACTTTAAACTTTGTAGATTAGCTCACGTGTCTTGTCTATAATTTGACAGTTGCATGGGAACAACTAAACCGTCCACGTGCCTTAACTAAGTTACACTTTTTGTATGCATATATTGAATATGGACGATACAGGGAAGAAGGGAGAGGATTTAGGAGGCACAAATTTGCAAACAACAACACATATGAGTTATTGATTTCCTACAACATGGAATTTGCATTCTGCTATATTAGAGAATTATAACTACTACAAAGAAAAATATGACATTACTATTTGGATGTGAATTATAGATAAACAATGATTCTTTGACTATCATTATTTATGAAGCAACAAGCCACATCTATGATTTGAAAAATTCTAAATTGATCAAAATAAATAATAAATAATAAATATAGTAACTAAGGTATGTATTCATTGTTATTCTCTGTAGAATATTACCTTTCCATTTTTTTGAAAGGATGTAAATAAATCTATGTATGGTAGTAGTAGTAGTATTTGAATTTATTTAAATTTCATGACGAATCATGAGTTGTATGGCATGTAAATAGGGTTTAGGAGACTACACATAGTTAATAAAGGATTTCATTGCCCTACCAATTGGTGCAAATGATGGGAAAAGTGGTGATTATTAGTTTCACTCAAACATTCAAGCTTATTTTGATGATAAGCAACATCACAAAATGATCAAAGTGATGTGCAGGTGGAGCTACGTTGTTTCTGAAAAGAATTGTGTGCCTAAATATTGAGGAAATCAGTTGCAAAAACAAGATAAAGAGTTCAAATACACAGATGAGTTAAGAATTACACTTGTGTCATGTTCATAAAATTAATACGTGCAACTTATGTCGAGATGACCGAAAGGTGAACTAAGATGATATCTTTTGAGACACATGAGCTTAGATCACTAAAAAGAGACTTTATGCATTGCAAGATCTAAAAATTCCTTTTTAATGATTTATATATTTTCTATGTGATAGCAACAAAATATTAACATTAGTTTTATCATTTTTTAATCCATAATTGGTTTCATTTACTTTAGAACATATGTGAACTAATCATCAAAGTTTTTATTTATGGGATGATTCTTGTAATGGATCTTGTTTCTTCTCCTTGTAAATGAACAATAAACAAGTGATTTCCTGTACAATTTAACTTCTTATATTAAAGTTCAGTTAAAAACCAAGAGTGTGAATTAGTTAGATATAATTATCACTATTTTTGTCATTGGTGGTGCAGTTGCCCTATTTTTGTTATGGTGTGTATGGATATAAAAATTGGGAAAGGGTAGACAAGAGGATGAAAAGGATGAAGATTTAGACTTTCTGGTACACTTGGGTGAAGCCACAATAGTGGTTTACAATTTGATGGAGGAAGGAAAACTGAGAAAAAATGACCCCATGGCAAAAAAATTGGTTTTAGGGGTTTGAATGAACCTACAAGTTTGACCGAACCAAAAAGGGGTTCGACCAAACTAGTGTTCGAGCGAACCCGTTAATTACTGGGCCCACATTTCCCGCCCAAAAAACAAAAGAAAAATGCATATTGAAGGGGGTTCACTAGAACCCCCTGGTTCTAGCGAACCCCCCTTTTCATTATTTTTGAAATTGTTCACAAAAAAACCTAATTTTTTACGCTTTGAAGCTCGGGTTGAGGATGAAAATGGAGGAGTCTTCAAAAACCCAACTAGAATCAGGTAGTCCTCAGAACGAGCTATCCAACGAATATAATTTTAATATGTTTTAATTTTATTATGTATTTATTTTTTTAGTTTTATTAAACATAGGTTTTTCATTGAAAATGAAGGTCTATGTTCTACACATGTGGAAAAATAGCATATTATCAAAAAAATTGAAAAATATCAATGCACCAGATATTGAAGTCCTTGATCCAACAAAAAAAAAGGAATTTCAATAAATAGAAAAAAAGTTACGAATTATACGGTGTCGCTATGTCTGAATTGTAATTGGTTTGACTTCGAAACTTGATTAAAGAAAAAATATTCAATAAAAATCTATCTAACCAAGTGAAAGCACTATATATCGGAGTTAGAAATCTAAATTTTAAAGAATTAGAATTTTATCCTTTATTGAAAAAAAGTTGTGTTATATGGTGTGCGTCACTTTTTAAAAATGTTATTTTTCTAAAAAAAACCAATTTTCATGGGAGATGGAAAAAGAAGTGCAATCTGATTCCAAAAATTTTGAAAAAAAATATTTTTAGAATCTACAGTAAAATGTGACGAGACTCTAGTTTGTTTCATCTTCAAATTCCTCACGCTTTAGCCGCTATAGGTGCCTGAATGTGAAGATTTAGTTAAAAATAATAATTTAAGTGTCCAATTTGGCCAAAAATTGTAAACCACTATTGTAGGATCACCCACAGTTTACTGTGTGTTACTCATTTGAGGACTTGCCAAAGGCTCCAGATGACTTCAGCATGAGGATGGGGAACAGAAGATTTGATTTGGTTTATGGATAAAATATATTAATTCAAACAAAGCACTCAAACCATTCATTAACATACATAAATTAAATGATTTCATGCATTATGACTGTAAAACAGGGAACATGCACTTGCTAATTATTTCTCTTCAATTCACTGCTATTCTTCTATGAACTATTTTCTTGTGATCTTGTGCAGGTGTTATGGTAGTCAGTGTATTGAAATCCACTTATAAGACAAGTTGGGCGGTGATCAGAGGGTAGTTAATGCAACTGATTGACTGCCCACAACTAAGAGAATTTATTGCATTTACTGCAAAGACATGTACCAACCCATGAGCCGTGAAATTTGATCAAGTAAATTCACATTGTAGATTTTATCATTGATACGCATTTACTACAACAGATCTATAGTTTGATACGAATTTATTACAACAGACCTATCATTTGATATGTATTTACTACAACAAAGATATTTATTATTGAATTCTATTCTTCTTTTCTGATGAAATTTACCTTATTTTCTAACTAGATTTACTGGATAGAAGAAAGCTTATGCGATGTGAAATATATTTCAAACTAAAACCTCTCACTTTATTATGCCGAAAGGCGTTATACAGTGAAAGCATTCAACAAATATTCTTCGTAAAGTTTTTGAAACTGCATTGAAAATGACAGGCAGGTGGAAGTCATGCTGCTTTCTCCGTTAAATAAATTTAACTTAAATCTGAAGGAATTAAAATTCATCCTTCAAACCATTTCATGCAAACCGTTTCTTTTCAAATGAAGAATAGGTATTTTATTACCGTCTACAAGTTGGGGGTTTGCAGAAATTGTATACAATTTCTCATCTCATAAATGTGGAAATGATTCGCCTGCGAAGGGTTTCAGCTCAAGCTGCAAATCAGCCAATGGATTGACATTCGCATCAATGGAAAACCACATACGAATGCTAGACTTGGCATATTTTATGTCAACTTCTAGCTTTGAGTATTTGGATTTATAATTGTCTATGTTAAGAGAGAAGGGAAGAGGGGCTTCAGGCGTAGATGATGACTGTACTCTCCTGTGCGGCAGAACATAAGACAGTTATTTCTTCTATACTATTATTGCATGGCAGAGAGAATACTGGAGGCTTCAACTTCGGATAAAGAATATCTTCAACTGCAAAGCTTCAGAAAAAAGAAAATCCATGCAAGAAACTTTTTGACTGCACCGCTTCTAAAAAATGTAGGTATGTGATCAAAAGAAAATCTTCTAATTTAAAAGGGATTAAATGCCACATCCTGTTTTAAAATGATGGTGTTGGTCTTTCTTTTTCTTGCAAGTTGTGCACATTGAATTTCCAGGAACAACCGCTTTCTTTTTGGTTTCGTTCATGGACAGCCAAGTTGCGAGAAACACACAAGAATTTACATTATTCTACCTTTAGAAGTACATGAATTTCATATTTAGTTGGTTAAGTATCTAGGCGGGCTATAAACATTATTCTACCTATAGCATCAATTGTTAATGCTGCAAATTGCAACATGGGCTATCAGCAAAATGATCTCTAATACAACATCAAATACTTTTGGAAAATATAGCACAAGCTTCCGATATCATTTCAATTATTACAAGCACTTCAGGCAAACATTTATGTCCTTTTTAACTATTTTATCTAAGAAATTGCATTGAATGACACAATAAGCAAAGCCATTTTATAAATCAATTAGGTTTCAGATTAAGCAATGGTTTTTTTTTTTTTTTTTTCTTTTCTGAGTGAGGTTTTGTTTGTGGTATCATGAAAATATAGCTCTCTCTAACATGTTTTCTTTATGGTTTAATGATGTGGCGATCATTTGTATATTTTGTTTCAATTAGCAGTGCAACCTTTCTGTGATCATTGTGACAATTAACAAAGCAGGCTTCTTGGTTTGGATCAAGCTTTCTTTGAGGCTTTATGTGAAATCAAGAAAGCTACTGTGAATCTAACAAGGTATAAAACTATACGTAGATGCCCCATGGTGCTTCTACCAGGTCAACAATGGCTTAAAACTATTCCATAAAGAAATTCTTTCTTTGGATTTGTGGCATCATTGAACTGTGAAAAAGATTTCTTTCAAGCAAGAGCATGACCTGGTGGGTAGTTTCATGTGGTTGTTTGAGTTTTAAGTTTCATGGATGTAAGTTTACATATTTCTTTTTAAATATCATATGCCCTATTTTATGATGCATTTTTCATTGCCCTATTTTGGGGTAGTTTGTTATTTACACAATTAACTCTATTAACATTATATTATTTATTTATAAATATATATATATAATTTTATATAATAAATATACAATTATACATTGTATCTTCTATATATAATTATTTTTCTATATCTATTATTTCTTATAGGTAAGATTTCCTTTTTCCTTTTTACTTTTATTAACCAAATGAATTATGTATCTCGTATAATATAACTAATTGATATATTAATTATAGGTTTATTTGAAATTATAATTTAAATATTTTATATTATTTTCAAATTCAATTATATTATTATAATTAAATAATTGCTTTGATCACATATTAATATTTCTAATATATAATCTATATTCATTTATACATATTGCATACAATATATATATATATATATATAATTTTTTAATACATATTAAATCTATATTTCTATATAATTATTTTTAATTTATCTTTCAATAAATATATAATCTATTAATAATATTTACCATAAATTATACTGCAAACATAATATACAATCTATATGGTGTATTATATATACATATATTTATTTTTACATATTCCATAACTTATATTTACATATTATATAAGTAATTTTTTGTTTTTACCCTTATTAAATAAAAGGATTATGTATATGCATTTTATTATGTCCTCCCTATTATGTTTATTAAAATAGATTTTATATTACAATATAAAAAATATTACAATATATTTTAATATAAAAAATGTGCATGAAACAATCTATTAAATAAATTTAATATTTCCATTTTTCATATGTATATTTATATATTTTATTTGAAATTTTTTTAATATAAAATACAATATATGTGTTTAGACATATTGCATACAAGATATATATAATTTTTTTAATACATATTAAATCTAGATTTCTATATAATTATTTTAAATTTATTTTTCAATAAATATATAATCTATTAATAATATTTACCATAAATTTTACTGCAAACATAATATACAATCTATATGGTGTATTATATACACATATTTTTTTTTACATATCTCATAACTTATATTTACATATTATATAAGTAATTTTTTGTTTTTACCCTTATTAAATACAAAGATTATGTAAATGCATTTTATTATGTCCTCCCTATTATGTTTATTAAAATAAAATAGATTTTATATTACAATATAAAAAATATTACAATATATTACAATATATTTTAATATAAAAAATGTGTATTAAATAATCTATTCAATAAATTTAATATTTCCATTTTTCATATGTATATTTATATATTTTATTTGAATTTTTTTTAATATAAAATACAAAGTAACCTACTTATAAAAATAATTCTTGAAGTAAATATAAAATAACTTTTTAGTAAATAGAAAAGTTCTTCACATAAAAAAAAAATTCCACTTGAATGTTCTACTATAATCACTTTCTTGGAGCTTTGCTTACTCCACCTCCTTTCTATACTTAAATGATTTCTTAATTTAGGTAATGTTTTCTCTCAGGAGAACATTGGACATCTTAATTCTCCACTAATTGCTCATGTTTGTCAAATTCAATGTGGTCAAAGAGTCATTTCTAGAAAGTTGTTTCAAATCACACATCAGCTTGTCATTGCATTTGAATTTTAAAGAGTATGAAGGAACTCCAAAAAAAATTAGTAGTGTTGGAGCAGGCCAAGAAGCATCTCACTACCGAGGCCAAGAACGACCTAAAAGAAGAAGATTGGCCTTGTTTAGTAGTTCAACATTTCACCTAAGGTGAATCTCCACCCTTTCTCTTCCAATATTGTTCATCTTTCTCTCTGTAGCAATTTTGAATCATTTTCATTTTTTAGTTTCTCTGAATAAGGTAGGCTTTTTCTCCCTTCCGTTGGCTCTCTAATATTTTGGGGGAAAGGACAATCTCTGGTTTGCCTATATCAACACTTGAGTTGATTCTAAGTTAGTAGATTTTCTTTACTAGGTGCCCTTGGACTTTAAGATTTTACATGTTCTATGGAGATTTGAACAAAGGTCTCCACTATGAAATATGTGATGATTCACAAGACTAGATTTTCCTATTTGACAATTTCTAATTGGATTTAAGATAATAGAGCTTAAACAAGCTAGCTTTTCCCATTTGACAATTCTTAAGTGGATTCAAGACAACAAAGCTTTGGGGAAATATTGAATTGTGGCCAAAATTTTACATTATCTTTACTTTAGTAGTTTAGGTGAGGTGCCTAATTGATTTTTCTCCTTATACTATTTTAGATTTCATGGGCTACATGAAACGGTATATGGTTGAATGAGTTATATTGGTTATGAAAGGTGACATAGATAGTTGTGGTTGATGTAATTGTAGCACGATTTCACAGGCTTTGTGTACACATGACTCCTAGGGTGTCAATTTCAACAATGAAATTATTGTGGATTTCATTACATGTTGAGAATGGCGGAAATACCCTGCATCACAGATTCCCCTGAACAAATGGTTCTGGATTGGGAAGACTTAGTTTTCGATTATGTGTCTTGGGCCTTATTAGGTGTCAGGAGGTTGCGTTGTTGCTGTTTGGATCTCTGCATATAGCTACAGTGGGCCTCGTAGACCTTGTAATTCACAAGTCATCTTGGGCTCTTTTTTATTTGCTAGATATGTCTCATTCTTAAAAAACCACTTGCCTAATATAATAATCACTTTAAGTTTAACCCTAATATGAATATAATAATCACAAGAATTAGAGGTCAATTTATGATTAGAATTAGGGATGCATTAAGAAGAGGATTGGAAGGATATAGATTGCACATGGAACCTCTTAAAAGGAAGGGAGGTGGCAAGAGAATAAAAAAACCAAGGGTAGGAGAGCATAGGAGCTAAAAGGAGTAGTAAATATGATTAAATCACAAAAGAAATTAGATGGAAAAAATAGACTAATAATATATAGATAAATGAAAAAAGAAAGTGTAGGTTTAAACTTAATTGAAGAAAAATGGTACACTACCCTTTATAATTTAATGATATATTTTAATTAAATTAATATGTTTCCATTTATAGCATGATATACTAATATATTATATTTGTGTGATTAAAACTTAATATAAAAACACACAAAGCACTTTTACACTTGAGTTCATTGTTAAAAATAAAACATTATGAACTTTTAACACTTTGATTAATAAGATCAATTAAATAAAATTTATAAATTTATTCAACATATTTTTGAATACATATTTTTTTACTATATTTAATAATCCATATAAACACAAAATATACAATTAGGTCAATATAGTTACCAACTTATTGTTCAACTTATTTTTCTATTTTAAAACATGGTGATTACATATATTTTGGTGGGTTAACAGTATGCTCTTTAAAAAAGTAAATAAAATTCAAAAAAATGAAAAAACCTATAAATAAAATTTCATTAATATTATAATTAGGTTATTTGATCACTCTTAGGTTATTTTATTTACTTGAGAGTTATTTTTATTTTTACTTTAGAACTATTTAATGACTATTTTGTTTTATTTATATTATAGGTGCCTCCAAAAAGATATATTTTGGCGTACATTACATATTTTTTTAAATATAAATATGCTAGGATAACCTAACAACTAAAGATATGTTTCTTACAAATTTAATATTTATTTATGTAATACATTCATTACAAATGCCAACTAACTTGTACACACAATAAATATAATTGCTACTTAATTATTAACACTACCAAAAACACTTTTCCCATTAAGGTACATTTTGATGGAATGAAGTAATTACTACCTATTCTCCGACAATAGAAAACTCAACCTGGACTGATTTCTTACACATCACTATTCATTAAATATGCACTCAGCCCAATTGTTGAATTTAGAGGGGCCAAGTACGCTACTAGGGTAGGTAAGTACCCTGACCACTTGTTTTCAAATTAATTGACCTGACAGTTTAACTAAGATAGAAGCTTACCTAAACTATTCATTTGCCTGACAGATTACTAACTAGATTAACAACAAATCTTTAGGGCAACCATCAAGCTAGAACACGGAGGATTAGATTAACTCCAAATATATTCGTTCAAGACGATATCACTAGGCCCTCTCGGTCAGATGACCGGCGTTCCAGAAAACATACTTGGACGGATCTTTACAGGTGACCGGAGTTTTGCTGTCGCAGGTTAAACCAATCTCCGATAATCCCGTTCCACAGCAACCTCTGGCCGACGTCTCAAACCCTGTAAAACATACCACAAAGCACATTACAAAAAAAATTTAAAAAATCCTCGATTGCATTTGCATTTAATACACAAAATTCAAAAATCCTGCAACGCATACCGTACTTGATGGGATAGTTTACAAAGTCGAGGATAATGGCATAGATGTCCACGTAGACCAGTTTGATGCCCGGAAGGCGATCTCCGAGCTTCTTGATGGTTTCGTTGAGCTTTCTGTTGTAAGAAACTGCAACTTGGTTACATTGTTTAATGCATCCCTTTAAGTTTGTTTTGCTTCAATATGGTTTTCTGGATCGGCAAGCACCCAACCGGAGGTACAACGTAAACGCCGATTTTGCGGGCTCCAAGCTTGTACAGCTCCTGTTTACCATGATCCCTATCACTTATTGGAACTGTAAACAACAATGGTGGAAACAAATTAATAAAGATATTGGTATAGTTACTACCTCCACGAAATTTCTACAGCCGCGGAGAAGTAATTCTTCGTACTGTTAAACGGTAAACTGTTTTCTTCTGATGAGAAGGTTAAAGTAATTCTCCAAAAATCGTCGGTTCCTGCCACGACTACGTATATCGCTTGGCTTATAATGTTGGAGGAACTGTTGGGTCCTACGATACGCTCCACGCGCGCTTTGTAACTTCTAAATAATTCCTCAGTTTCTACAACACCATGCAGGGGATTTCACTTGTGTCAAATAGTCCAAATGTTTTTCAAGTTTAATATGTAATCCTCGTTTGTGTCAAATACTCGCAAATGTTTTTCAAGTTTAACATGTAATCTTTATTTTGACTCTTTGTATTATGGGTTATGTGTCTTCAATGTTATTATTGGTTGGTATGGTTATCTGAATTTCCTGTGAGTTGTATTCGTACAATCTTTAGTGCTGTTTTTCTTTCTTATTGTATTTATTTGAGCTGTATCAATATATATAAAAAAAAAACCTTCTAGATAATTTCACTTGTTTCCACATTGGTATCACACCCTTGAAGAATGCACGACTTACCTTCAAAACTGTTGGTATGGTGTTAAGTAGAGCAATAGAAAGTCTGGTAATCAAGAATTAAAAGAGGATGTTAATGAAATTATTTGAGATATTTTGTATTTGAATATATGTATATGTTGGGTAAAGTCTATCTAATATTGGTTTTATGTAATTTTTATGTGTTATGAAAACCAATTCAATATCTAGAAGTATCTATGTATAGGTCCGTGTATTTGTTCATTGTGATTATGACTCATGTTATGTGTGACCTGCCCAAGTGTGAACCTCATTTAGAGTTTGACGTGTTTTTATTTCAGCTGCACGCTGCTGTTGTAAATTGTACTTTGATATTATGTTGGTTACATCCCTTTCTGGCATAATTGCCCAGTTTGTTTAGTGTAGTTGGACAATTGTTATGTAATTTCTCCTTTGGACAACTAATGATTGTCATTCTTTATATAATTTTTTGCATTGATGCAATACAAAAAAAAATCTATTGTAATTTATATTTTAAGATTTAGTTTGAGTGGGTCACTAGTGAAATTATGTGTATCATGCCTTCACATTTTTACTCTTTATGCTTTCTTCCATCATGATGATAGATCACAAAATGTGACCCGAAATGTTGATGCAAAAATACTAACACAATCTAATCTAGAAACATTGGCAATAATCTTCATGGAATGTGGAAATATGTCCTCATTAATCAAATGATTAAAGTTATACTTTTTTGAAAAAAATTCAAACTAGAGATTTATAGATTAGATCACTGTAAATAAAATTATGACAGAGATTTTATAAATTAAATTAGCATATATATAATTATGGGAAGATTTTACATGCAATTCATTATATATATATATATATATGTTGTGTACAATATTTTTAAAAGTAGTTATATAAATATTTTTAAAATAATTATTAAATTAGTTCAATAAATACTTTTAAATATTATTATAGATTGTGTAAAGTATCAAACTTAAATTTAATTATTAAACATAAAGAAAATAATTAATTTAAAAATATTAAATTAAAAATAAAAGAATTAAAGCTTTCAACTTAAATAATTCATAAAATATAATTTTATTAAATATCACAACAATTTATATAACCTTGACTATTAGAAAATCCCAATAATTAATAGTACTTAAATTCGACAATAAATATTATTTTTATGATAAACTTTATATAATATTAAATGAGTAAGTAAAGAATATGTGTATACAATTAAAAAAAATTAAAAAACTTGTATACAATTTTCTCAACTATAATAAACTCTATAGACATCATAATTTTATTTTTTTAAATAAATTATTCATAATCATGTAAACTAAATTATTAGTGAATAAATAGAACTATTAACTATACAAAGAAATGGAATTTTTGTGGCAGTAAAATCTCTATAAAATTCTAAACTAGCACTCTCTAAGCATTGACTATTTAGGTGGTTGGGAGGACTCTAAGAAAATTCACCGAAGGAAAATTCATCATCAACAATTCACTGCAGAAAAATTCACCACCACCAATTCCCGCAGTGAATTGTGAGAATTTTATCTACTGTTTCCACCATTATCGATGTATATTGAGCTATAAAATCTCCCGAGTCAGCCACTATGTGGAAATATTTTCAACGGTGACTATGGAAGGTGATCAGATCTCTTCATTTCTCTCTTTGCAAAACTCCCTTCCATCCCCAATGTTGGCCTGCTACTCGAAAGAGTATTTAGTTTGATGCGGAGTGTTGTTAATCCCACATGTGTGCGGTGAGAAAGAACAGGGGAGAAGAAGACTACAACTAGAGGATTAAGACCTGTATGTATAAATTACATATTAAGATATGTAGATAGGATATTATATGTTTTAAAATTATGTAGCTTACAATGTTCGCATTTCTAAGGTAAAATGAAAGTTTTCAGATTATATTTATACAATTTGTATTTAAGTATTTAATAACTATTGGTTAACTACAATATTTAGTTTGAGTGCAAAATATAAAAGTATTATTTATATTAAATTACATCATATATTATATTATAATAATAAATGTTTGGTAATTTAAATTCTTACTTGTAATTTGTTTGTTTTTTTAAAAATATATATTTAGAATATGTATAACTATGAAATTATAAATATTTTTAAAATTATGATATTAAGGTTTAATTAATTATTTTTAATATGATTTATAAATAAATTTAAAGTCAATACATGCTTTTTGAGTATTTGGTGTAATTAATTTTTAAAACATAGACTTTATAAATAAAATAAATTATTCAAAGTCCATATTTATTTTTTAAATATAAAATTATTAATTTTTTAAAATATAAATATTAATGTATACAAATGAAATAATTAAAAAATATATATATGTTATAATATTTGAAAATATTTACTACACCTTCCAAAGTAAAAACAAATCAAGAAAATTATCAAAGTTTGTCAAAATAAGTGTAAAAAGTAAAATAAAATAACTCTTAATAAATTAGCCCTGGACTAGAGTGAGCATAATTGCTTATAGGTTGGATCTAAGGAAGTATATATACTATGATATATTTTATTCATTCTATAATATATTTTCTATACTATTTGGTAGATCTTAGTTGGATTAATTTTTGATGAAGGTAGAGTTGTAAAAAATTACATAAGATTGATACAAGCTTCTTATAAAATTGAACCATTTTATTTTGAATGTACTTATATTCCCACTTCCAAGTCAATATGAAAGTGAAAAGGATATTCATGAAATATATCAAAGATAATAAAAAGCTAAAAGGAACAAAAATATAAAATATCATAAATGAATGAGCTAAGAATACCTTATCATTTGCTTCACTATAGTAGGAAAACAAGCCATATTAAAAAAAAACTAGTGTTTCATGCCAAGAAAATTACTACATGGATTCTAAATAAAAATGTGATAGTTCAGCAAGTAGAATCATCCTATAAAAAACTACTAAAGAAATAAGAAAAATGGATTACAAAGGAGATTCTTATGATTCCACCTATTGGTATCATTTTTACTAGTTGTAAAAATTCTTATCAAGAAAAAAAGACTTGCATGATTGAAAAGGAAAGTAATATCATTAAAGAGGAAGATGCAAATTTTTTATTTTTTATTTTTGGGTAAGGATGATACTTTGTTGGGAAATCCTTCTTATCTTCCATGAGACATTGAACATTAATGGTCCCTATATACTTATATGGTTGTTATTTTGATTCTTATATGCAATTTTTACAGTTTAGCCTTTTTGTTTTTGTCATGTGTTTTTGGTGCCTTTTTTACTCTCATTTCACCTTCTATATTATGATTTATTTTTTGTATCTTTATTTAGGGCACCTTCCCTTCTATTCATTGTATGATTCATCAAATGTCATTATTAGTTTCTATGCTTACCTATGTTTCTTTATTTTTGGTAACAGAAGCAGGGGAAAGGGCCCCTGAACCCAACCAGAGAGAAAAACCAGGCCTTGAGGCCAACAAAATAAACCCAACAAAATAGCAAGGGCCAAAAATTGACCAGCACCCTACAACAGGACCAACTCCTAGCAACCTAGAACAGCAAAAACAACTAACCAACAAAGAACAACAACCCTAAAGACATAAACAAAACTAACATTTCAAAGGGCACACATGCCCAGTAAGAGCATAGAGAAAAAACCAAAAAAAATTGACCATTAGACCCAATTACTCCTTCAAATAACAGATACGGTTCCACATTCTCGAGTTGTTTCATTACCCCACTATATTGTTCCATCGATCCAGTTGCTCCTCCACGGCTCGAGAGGCTCATTGCTGCTAATGGCCTTTCCCAGCCTTAATCGCTCCACTCACCACACCAAAGATGGCCTTTCGCATTATGCCTAAAGTAATAACCATTAACTTGTTGAAGGCCATGTCCATCTTATCCACTTTTTGTTGAAGCTCATAAATTTGAGAAGCATAGGGATCTAGGGGTCTAACATTATCCTATATCACCCCAATATTTTCCTTCATTGGCTGGTCATCCATCCCTTTCATGACTTCCCTAACCACATCCCCAATTTCATGTTCAATATTCTAAATCCCTTACTCTTCCTCATCCTTTGAGTGTTCAACCACCAATTGGTCACCAACCATTTCTAATCATCCAATTTACCTTGCTCCTCATATCTAATCTCTAGAGTTACCCAAGGGGTTAACACAAGACTCTTTGCCTTTCAGGTTTTGAGTAGCAGGGTTTCCCTTATAAGAAGGCCCTTAATTGAAGACTGTTTTAAACTAGAAGGAACAACATGGAGTTTTTTGGTGGGAGGTCTCACTGAGAAGGTACCCTCACCGAAAGAAACAGCTAGAGAAGGGCTAGGGAAGGGTTCCGCATGAGAAACAGGGGAAAAAAACCAGTAAGGATACCACCAGGACGTCCCGGTAGGGGGGTAATAGAAACAACATACACTGGATCAAACCTTGGTGGAGAGGGGGTGAGGCGCCCTTAGCTTTACATTGTTTTAAAGATGAAAATAGAAAGAAAGGTATGTTAATTTTCTCATTCCTACGTATGTGACATAGAAAGGGAAAATAGTACCTGTGGACAGTGGTGTAGCACCCTTCTAGGGTGAAATACTTCATGATATGAACACTAACTATTGAACAGGTGTAGGAAAAATGAGAGGGGGGGTGAATCAGTTCTCACACAAATTCAAACTTAACCTTTATCACTTATCAATTCTTCATCCAAACTATTCTGTTATTAAATAAGAGCATGAGATACAAATAACAAAAAGTAAATCAACACAAAGAACACCAGATTTTTACGTGGAAAACCCAATAAGGGAAAAACCATGGTGAAGGTTAACTCACACTATATAGTATTTTTAAAAGAGGCTCGCTGCCAAAAGTAGTACTCACTGTCCAAGTACAAAGGCTCACTGCCTACAAAAAGGACTCACTATCCAACAAGGAGGCTCATTGCCTACATAAGATTATACAAAACAGAATAAGGCTTTATAGCCCAAAATGAACTGTAAAGATGCACCTATCATGTGCTAATACAGTTCTGAAGATGCTCAGTATTCAGATTTTACACCCTTCATTCTTTGCTCATTTTCACATTAACTGCTTTCTTTCTGATCGCACCTTTACGTTCATTAAGTTCGCTCAATAATTCTTCTATCTCTTCTCTGTTGTCTACACACACACCCTTTTTCAAGTAAAAACTATTCGCCATAGATGTATATATATATATATATATATATATACGATTTCCATTACAAGCATCAATTAGGTCAGCCTAATTAGATGCAATTCATTTATAAAAGATATCAACTGTCGACTCCACAAAATATTTACAAAATACAATTTAACTGTTAGCACAGGGTGTTGCCACAATAATGGGTTACACTTTTTGGGACATCCTAATTTTTGCCTAAAATCACATATTTTTAGAAAATACAATGATTTATGACTTTAAAGGTTCCATTTAAATTATTTTAATTAAAGAGGGATTGATCAAACCCCTTTAGATCAAACCCCCTTGGATAGAACCTTGTTAGATTTAAACCATACCTATAATCAAGTCTCCTCTACACCTATCAAAATGCTGATAAAAAACCACTTTTGATTTACCTTTTGGGTGATCAAATGAATTCATTTAAAATTTATGTTTTGTAAGCCTATAGCCCTTATTATAAGCTTCCTAAAAAGTATAATTTTAAATATGTTTAATTTGATTATTATATTTATTTTTTATTTCTTGTGAATGTAGGATTTTCAAAGAACATCAAGTCTTTTATTTCACGCATACAAAAAAATAGAAAAATAGAAAAAAAATTCTAAAAAATACATGTGCCCTAGGTATTGATGTCCTTATTCCAACAAAAAAAGAATAAGTTAATTCAAATGAATACAAAAAAAGTTATGTGGGCCGAAGTACACCTCTGTCCAAATTATAATTACGCTGACTTGGAAAATTAATTAAAAAATATATATGTAACAAAAAATTATGAAAAAATATCCATCCCCTAGATATTGGTGTGAAAATTTTGTATTTTAAAAATCAGAATTGTATCCTATCTTTTAAAAAAGTTACATGGGCCGAAGTAAACATCACTTTTTAAAAATGTTGATTAGTAGAAAAAATAAATTATTAAAAATTACATAAAATGATTCACAATTTATTTTTTAATTTTTTTAAAAAAATATAATTATAATCTACACAAAATATCTAACAAATAAATAGTTTGATTCATCTTCAAAACCTTAATGGTTTAGCTGGTATAGGTGTAAGAAAGTGAATGTCTGGTGAAAAATCCTGATTTTAATGTCAAGTTTGGCCAAAAACTGTAACCCATTATTGTGGGATCACCCCACATTACATTATGTTGACTTGGACCAAAAAATAGATCACACATAAGGTTTCATATTATATCAAAATTAACTTAACAAGTTGGCCAGGAATAGTCTTCAATGCAATCAACAGAATAATGTCACTTCATCGTATGAGCACCCGAACACGAAATAACCTAATCATGCATGTCTTTAATTTCCATAAGTAATTTCCCAAAACCACAACCAAAAGATGTCAACTACGGAGAAATGCGATCTAGAATACCAGAGAGACCAAAGATACTGGATCAACCACCAAAGAAGATAAGTCAGTTATACGCACACCGGTTTTAGAGTATCGGACCAAGCTACCAACATCTACCAACATGGTGACATCAATGACAACATATAGATAACATATGAAAACTTTTAACTTTCTCCACTATCTCCAACACTCTCCCCCTTTGACATCAATGGAAAAGGGCACCAAAAAATGAGTGTAATCATGGTGACATCAAAATTTCAAAATATTTCCAAAAACTTCGAACAATCTAAAGCTTTTAAGCAAAAAAAAATTAAGTGAAGATGACATTCTTCACCTGGAATACATTCTTATACCTTTCCTTGAGAACTGGAAACAACTTCTTCTAGTTGAATACAATAGACTCTAATCTTGTGCATGTACTATCCAATAATCTCAACAAAGTAAAAGAGGGTGACCAAGTTGTAATGGAACATTGATTCACAACATCTTCTGCATCAATAAGAATTTCAGAAAGATGCTCTAACCGGACTTAAGCAATTTCTTTAAGAAGCCAGAAGGTCTTTGTCACATCATCTCTCTGTCTTTGTGTAATGATTAGTTCAGCCTGTAGTTCACCAACTCTTATTCTTTGCTTCCCTTCTTTATCCTAAAATATATCAAAATTCTTAAATCCAATGTTGTTCACTTCATCTTCAATCGCTTCAATTCTACTTCTAAAATTATTTACAGCTGCAGGCCACCGAAGACAATACTTGTAAACATCTGAATTTTCTTTAAAACACTTCTTTGTTTCCACAATCAATCCAAACAATCTTTGCTTAGCCTTTTCACATCTTCTTTCAACCAAGATTCCCATCTTACGTCATTTTGGACCTTCAAGCAGCATCATTTCTTCAACAATCTCAATCAGATTTTTTGGCAAGAATTCAGAAACAACAGATACTTCACTACCATTCCGAAGTAGATAATCTACCAGAGCATCATCAACTTTTAGTTTTTCAATAGGCTAGGAAGCATTCCATAGTTAACCAACATTCTTTCATTTTTCCTTCAACTATCATAGACTGGATGTCATTTGGATCAGGGGATTTAGTTCCAGTCAGAGATTCTTTCTGAGCCTTTTCATCTGAAATGTCGATGATGTCTTTAGTTATCTCTTTTCTCCTTTTCGATTCCGGAGGGGAATCACTGATAACAACCTCCATTTCTCTTTTTCCAAAGGAAGAGCCCACTTCAAATCGACTTGATGCAGATATACCAAAGCAGGGGTTTGCTTTCAAAGATGAGAAATACGATATGCACATGTTTACATTATCTTCCAAAGACTCTAGATATCTTTAAATTTTATTTCCAATAGGGATATCAAATTCCCACATTACATTATCTTTTTCTGGTAGAGAATTCAGAAAGTAAAACACCAGACACACCAGTAAGGATCTGAAATGAAAGGGATAATTCTCGACCAATGACATTTGATTATTTTCAAGTAAATTCTCAAGTAATAAGCTACATAGATCAAACTATTTGTTCTCCTTAACCATCATGTGAGCAATATGTACATCAATCGCCGAAGTTGAACTTTCACAGTTTCTGAAATAAATTTTGCATGAAATACCATACATAACATACCTAACGACCGAATCAACAAGTGTGTCAATCAACAGTGCTCTAAGATCTTTATTGATGCCAATCAACTCCTCCACATCTTTATACTTCACAACTTTCTTTCCAAGTAGTTCTCCAACACTACATAATCCAGTGATCGCTTCAATTGCTTCCTTTGAGATCAAATAGGGTTTGTTCAAAACAATGCTTCCATCCTTAAAATGATCCAACAAGAACATGATAACCTCTTTATCTAAAATCCATGGAACTTCACTCCATAAATCCATCCCTAGGGTTTTTATGTTTTGTAATTCGAATTCTCTCAACCCTAGTTCAATTCCTTTCATTTTCCTATGACTGTATTCTTCTAATTCAATGCTTTTCAACTTCAGATGGGTAACACCACACAATCCACTATCCATTTCTATGTTGTCTTGAAATTCAACGAAACTTCTTTGATTTTCTTCTTTCCTTTTGCAATCAGAGGAAGGGTTTCCAAATTACCTGATATAATTTCTTCGAATTCCTTTCAGAAATGCTTCAGGCTCACTCCAAAATCATTCTAGGCTTCTATTCAATATCTTAAAAATCACAATTTAACCAAAGAAGACTTGCAAACTTTATCTTATACACCATCGAACTTACCCTAAAACACATTAAATGTGGTAGACACCAAAAAGCTATTGTATACACCTAAAAACAGTCATGGCATTTAATTAATATTCAACTACATATAAATAAATTCCCAATTTATTTTATTGTTCACCCTTTTCTAATTCTACAAATCTAAAATCATATTCTTCTAAATTAATTAAATAAACAAATTTCCCTAAGCTTGTTTTATTTAATTAATCTTCACTAATCTCAATTAGGAATTCAAGCACATGTCTACAACTTTTTGTGCCACCTCACCAAGGTCACATGAAATTAAATAATTCTAATTTTTATTTAGAATTATCTTAAACCAATTTAAAATCACATGGCTTATTCCTCACACACTTCCATCAATTTTAAAAACACATGGTCTTTTCTTCCCACACTTGAGTCTTCCATCCAAATGGCATGTTGCCCATTGGTCAAGAGATTCTTCCATCCAAATGGCATGTTGTATTTGGTCAAGGGGACAACATCTTGATTCTCTTCATCTTCACCATTCATTCTTCTTATTCAAATATGGACCATTGATTATTGCCACCTCACTATATGCTTGGAAAAGGCTATAAATACAACCCTTTGCATTGTTTTGCATCCACTTTTGAATAGAGTTATCATGCAGGAATATCGTTCTGAGCTGGGACACTTTGGAGTCTTATAATTAGTTTTTACATCATGTTTTGCATCATAGTTAGATCTTAGACTAACACTTTGCTTCATAGTTGCATTTTATGTCCTCCATTGCATCATAGTTGCATTTTAGATTAGCATTGTAATAGTTTGCATTTGAGCATATGTAGCATATATAGAATCATATAGATTACTACCATAGTATCCACCACCATTTGTCCATTCATCATAATCATCATCATCCATTCATCATAATATCCATCATCATTTCTACCATTTAGTTTCATGTAGGAATTTAATTAGCTTGCATGTTAAATACTAATCTCATTTCTTAAGTGTCATTCTAATAGCCTTTGTGCACATAGAAATATGAGGGCCAAAAGGTTAAAAGAATCTTTAAGAATAGAGGACAATGAGATGATCTTAAAAGATTCATTTTATTGCAATTTAGAGTAGCTTATTTCTTTGAATCTTTAATATAAATCGTTTCATTAAGGTTTGTGTTGACACTAACTTTACAAATTTCACACACACACAAAATGGTGCTCCATCGTACCTTGGCCCCATTTTTTAACATTCTAGAGAATTTATGTTCATAGGTTCTGACGCGGAGACTTCCTCGAAGATCTTGCACCCATTTTGGCACTTTGCACCTGTTTCTTGGCACTTTTTGCACTTTTGTGCACTTTTAATTCTCTTGTGCTTTTTGCAAGTTTCCAGAAAAGCTCACCAGGGTCCAAAACATGGTTTTTTGAGTTTTAGAGCTTCTTGCATGAGTTTTAGCACTTGCACTTTCTGTGGCACTTTTTGCACTTTTTGTGGCACTTTTTGCACTTTTTGTGGCGCTTTTTATCTCTGTTCTGGCGCTTTTTGTAGTTTCCCTATTTTTCACTAAATCCAAAGGCTAATACTCTGTGTTGTTGTTTTTCAAGTTTCCCAGATTCACTGTCAAAGACTCAAACATAAACTACTAACATATTGCAGTGGCTAGAAGTGATTTATTTATTTCCTTTTGTTTAAGTTAGGAACATAGTTTAATTAAAAGGTTAATGAACACCATGTTTTTTGTGCTTGATGGATGGTAGGCATATGCTCTCCTCTTAACTGGGTGACCAAAAATCCAGACCCATTCACTTTTTGTGTGCAAGTGTGAGTGGAGTATATAGCATGTGTTCTCTCTTTATTCAAGTGGAATAAAGATTGATCAAACTACAAGTATACTTGCTTGCATTTGTTTATCTTAGAGGTCCTACCTTGTGGGAAAAAGTAATCACCCAAGGGAACAACCCAACCGGTAACACACTAAAGCCAAGTGGCTTCCAATCGAGATATAAATGTGGGTACTTGAACAAAGGCAAGTATCATGAGGATAGTTCTGACGAGAAGGGAAGCAATGGTCTCTTGCCACATGGATTATCCCCCATGGATGAAATGTTTGTACTAGAACCCTTGTTATGGTTTTCCCAAAAACCTTTATCTATTCTTTGGTGCAGCAATGGTCGTTGCAAAGGCATCCACATTCTCGCAGTTTTTAGTAGAGATGAGAAATATGCCATGGGAGATTCATGGGTATTGATGCTTGGTTGCCCTGTAGAAGTGGGTGTCATGGAGGGGAGCCAATGGGGTAGGGCATCTAATCATTCACTAAGAATAAGTGTGGTTGGGGTAAAAACCGCATGGAATCCAAAAGAATACATTCTTTCACAAACTTAGGATTGTGCATTGCTTGATGTGTCTTTATCAAAGTGTTTTCAAAACAAATTTTGAACAAAACATCACATGTTGAAAGTGAAAACCTTGATTCAGAATTAAACATTCATTGAAACAACCAAGTCTCCAACTAGAAAATCCAAAAAATCAAACAAACTTCCAAACAAATAGTGTTATTGTTCCAGTTTGGCGCATCTTGTAGACCTTCTAGCACATATTAACTGCCTTTTGGCATGTATTGCACATGTATTCACGCATATTGTCCAAGTTACCAGAGTCAAAACTTACTTACAGAGCCTTGTAAAAATTTATGGCACTTCTTGCACCTTTTGTGGCGCTTCTTGTACCTATTATGGAGCTTCTTGTACTTTTTGTGGCACTTTCTGCACTTTTTGTGGCACTTCTTGCACTTTCTATGGCGCTTCTTGCACTTGTTCTAGTGCTTTTTGTCTCTGTTTTGGTGTATTTTTGTAGACCATAAAATAGTGACCTAGATTCATCCCTTGTCTAATAGTCAATCTCACCCCGAGAATCCTCTGCAGTGTTCAACCATTCCTTAGGTAAAACAAAGTCTGAACATGTGTTCTATCAAATGATTTCACAAAAGATTAAAATTCAGAAACCCAAATCCAAAGTTCTTAGTCCTAGAGAACATCAAAAATGATTTACAACACTCTACAAATTTAGAGAGAGGTTGGTCTTCATTTTTTACAAAAGAGCTTCAAAGAACAATCCCAACTTGTACTCATTTTACTATCGTCAAAATCCAAGACTTTTCCAAACATTTGAGTATCTTGTGTAGGAAGAAAATTTTCCTCCGATCTCACAATTTGAACCTTTGAGAATTTTCTCAAGTCCAAAATCATTCCTTAGATACCTTAGAAGTCTAAACTTGTTAAAATTGACCTCTACAAGTGCAATTCTCTAACCTATACCAAGATCTAACATCTCAAAGTACCAAAATCATCAAATTTATCACACCCTTGATTATTAAGCCTAGTTTCATCATCAAGATTTATCATCCTCTCATCACAAAATGAATCTATATAGTCAAATCAGACTTAGTCTCATTAGAATTTGTCATTCTATTTGACTTAGTTGTAATCCTTGGTACTTTTCCAAAACCTAGATCAAAGTTTAGCCAAAACTATAACACGTGTATGCCTATTCAAACAAGGTTAAAAAAACAAAGCTTAAGGAAAAAGGACTCAAAAATAAAAATGTTGAAGAGCCAAACATTGAAACTCCAAACATTGAAATTCCAACAATTGAAACTCCAATCATTGAGACTCAAAACACTGAAACTCAAAATAGTGAAACACAAAACACCATGGCGGAAGCTAAAGACAATCCTTTTCAT